>JAWPHD010005277.1:0-166783 GCA_037043455.1 Cyrtodaria siliqua | reverse complement strand
CTATATCTCTTACATTTTTTTGTCCTAGCTGAACTAAATTTTGGAATTGGTTCCCTTATAGTATGTTGTAAAGGGTTGGATAAGTAATTTTGTCTTCTGGAAATCCTGGCTCCTATGGGCCCCCCCCCCCCCCCCCCCCCCCCCCACCCCCCTCCCACACCGCCTCTCACCCCATCACCTCCACCCCACCCCGCCCCAGACTTGAAACTTTTTTTTTGTTTTTTTTTACATATTTCTGTGAGCTTTTGTCAATTCTTACACATATATGTTGCAACCCTCCCCGCACCCCCCCCCCCAACACACACCTCCCCCTGCCTCTCACCCCCATCACACCCCCCCCCCCCCCCACCCCCCCCCCCCCCCCCCAACCCGCACCCCGCCCCAGACTTGAAACTTTTTTCTTTTTTTTTTTACCTATTTCTGTGTTGCTTTTGTCAGTTCTTACAAATATATGTTGCAACCCCCCCCCCCCCCCCCCCCCACTCCGCCTCTCACCCCATCACCCAACCCACCATGCCCCACACTTTTTTTTTTCTTTTTTTTTAAATATTTCTTTGTTGTTTTAGTCAATTCTTACACACATATGTTGCCCCCCCACCCAAACCCCCTACGCACTCCCGCCTCTCCCCCAGCTCTCCCCCACATCCCACCCCCACTTGAAACTTTTTTTTTTTACATATTTCTGTGTTGCTTTTGTCAATTCTTACACATATATGTTGCCCCCCCCCTCCACCCCACCTACACCCGCCTCTCACCCCCCCCCCCCCCCCCCCCCCACTAGATTTTTTTTTTTTTTTTTACATATTTCTTTGTTGTTTTAGTCAATTCTTACACATATATGTTGCACGCTCCCCCAAGCCCCCAACTCCCCTCCCGCCTCTCCCCCCCACCCCCCGCTCCCTCCCACCCCACCCCCACTTGTAACTATTTTTTTTTTTTACATATTTCTGTGTTGCTTTTGTCAATTCTTACACATATATGTTACCCCCTCCTCGCCCCCCCCCCCCACCCCCCCACCCCCCCGACAGCTCTTGTTTATTTTTATGCCTCCAAAGGGTGGCATATAGTAATCGCACTGTCTGTCCGTTCCCGTGTACGCTCGTGTCCGCTTCATAACTCTGACAATAATGGACGGATTTTCAAGTTACTTTGCACAATTGCTCACCACAACAAGACGACGTGTCGCGCACAAAAACCAGGTCCGTGGCTCCAAAGTCAAGGTCACACTTTGAGATCAAAGGTAAAAATACGTTCGTCACTACACTCGTGTCCGCTTCATAACTCTGACAATAATGGATGGATTTTCAAATAACTTCGCACAATTGCTCACCACAACAGGGCAAAGTGTCGCGCACAAAATCCAGGTCCGTGGCTCCAAGGTCAAGGTCACACTTAAAGATCGAAGGTCAGAATCCGTTCGTCTATACACTCGTGTCCACTTCATAACTCTGACAATAATGGATGGATTTTCAAATAACTTCACACAATTGCTCACCACAACAGGGCAACATGTCCCGCACAAAATCCAAGTCCGTGGCTCCAAGGTCAAGGTCACACTTAGAGATCAAAGTCCAAAATCTGTAAGTCTATACAATCGTCTCCGCTTCATAACTTGGACAATAATCGACGAATTTTCAAATAACTTCGCACAATTGCTCACCACAACAAGACGTTTTTTTTAAAAAAAAAAATTATTATTTTTTATTTTTTTTATTTTTTTTTAATTTTTTTTTTTATTTTTTTATTTTTTTTATTTATGCCCCCGAAGGATGGCATATAGTAATCGCACTGTCTGTCCGTTCGCTTGTACATTTCATAACTCTGACAATAATGGACGGATTTTCAAATAACTTCGCACAATTGCTCACCACAACAAGACGATGTGTTTCGCACAAAATCCAGGTCCAGGGCTCCAAGGTCAAGGTCACATTTAGAGATCAAAGTTCAAAATCCGTTCGTCTATACAATCGTCTCCGCTTCATAAATCGCACTGTCTGTCCGTCGCGTGTACACTCGTGTCCGCTTCATAACTCTGACAATAATGGATGGATTTTCAAATAACTTTTCACAATTGCTCACCACAACAAGACGTCATGTCGCGAAAAAAATAAAAACAAAAAATAATTTATAAATGTTTTATTTTTTTTATTTTTTTTTATTTTTTATTTTTAAATATTTTTATTTTTTTTATTTTTAGCTATTCTGATCAGAGATCAGCAGAGCTTATGCCGTGGTGCGGCGTCCGTCGTCCGTCCGTCCGTCCGTCCGTCCGTCTGTCCGTCCGTCAACTTTTTTTTTTGTAGCGACTACTCCTCTGAAACTACTGAATAGATTTTCATGAAACTTTACAGAAATGTTGCCCATGAAGTCAAGTTGATCCTAGCAAAAATTCATGTAGATGTGAAATCCAAGATGGCCGCCAAATCTAAAAATAGGTTTTTTTAAAAACAAGTTTGTAGCGACTACTTCTTGAAAACTCTAAGGGATATTGCTATGGGACTTTTTCTAAAATGATCAGCATGACATGATGTTGGTCCTTGTCGAAAATCGTTTTGATTCGACGTTAAACATGGCTGCCAGCGGCCATCTTTGTTTACATAGAGTTATATAATGAAAACTTGTAGCGACTACTCCTCTGAAACTACTTGACGTATTTTCATGAAACTTCACAGGAATGTTGCTCTTGATGTCTTATTAATCCTAGCAAAATTTCAGGTCGGCCGGAAATTCAAGATGGCCGCCACGGCTAAAAATAGATTTTTTAAAAATAAGTTTGTAGCGACTATTTCTTGAAAACTATAAGAGATATTGATATGGGACTTTTTCTAAAATGATCAGCATGACATGATGTTGGTCCTTGTCGAAAATCGTTTTGATTCGACGTTAAACATGGCTGCCAGCGGCCATCTTTGTTTACATAGAGTTATATAATGAAAACTTGTAGCGACTACTCCTCTGAAACTACTTGACGGATTTTCATGAAACTTCACAGGAATGTTGCTCTTGATGTCTAATTGATCCTAGCAAAATTTCAGGTTGGCCGGAAATTCAAGATGGCCGTCACGGCTAAAAATAGATTTTTAAAAAATAAGTTTGTAGCGACTACTTCTTGAAAACTATAAGAGATATTGATATGGGACTTTTTCTAAAATTACCAGCATGACATGATGGTTATCCGAGTCAAACATTATTTTGATTTGACGTTAAACATGGCTGCCAGTGGCCATCTTTGTTTACATAGAGTTATATAATGATAACTTGTAGCGACTACTCCTCTGAAAATACTTGACGGATTTTCATGAAACTTCACACGAATGTTGCTCTTGATGTCTAATTGATCCTTGCAAAATTTCAGGTCGGCCGGAAATTCAAGATGGCCGCCATGGCTAAAAATAGATTTTCAAAATACAAGTTTGTAACGACTACTTCTTGAAAACTATAAGTGATATTGATATGGGACTTTTTCTAAAATGATCAGCATGACATGATGGTTATTCAAGTCGAACATAATTTTGATTCGATGTTAAACGTGGCTGCCAGTGGCCATGTATGTTTACATAAGAGTTATATAATGATAACTTGTAGCGACTACTCCTCTGAAACTACTTGACGGATTTTCATGAAACTTCACACGAATGTTGCTCTTGATGTCTAACTGATCTTAGCAAAATTTCAGGTCGGCCGGAAATTCAAGATAGCCGCCATGGCTAAAAATAGATTTTTAAAAATTAAGTTTGTAGCGACTACTTCTTGAAAACTATAAGAGATATTGATATGGGACTTTTTCTAAAATGATCAGCATGACATGATGGTTATCCGAATCGAACATTATTTTGATTCAATGTTAAACATGGCTGTCAGTGGCCATCTTTGTTTACATAGAGTTATATAATGAAAACTTGTAGCGACTACTCCTCTGAAACTACTTGACGGATTTTCATGAAACTTCACAGGAATGTTGCTCTTGATGTCTAATTGATCCTAGCAAAATTTCAGGTCGGCCGGAAATTCAAGATGGCCACCATGGCTAAAAATAGATTTTCAAAAAACCAGTTTGTAGCGACTACTTCCTGAAATCAAAATCAATCAGTAGAGCTTCAAGGTCATTGACCTCTTGTTTATTTATATTTTTTTATTTTTTTTATTTTTTTTTATTTGATTTTTAACTCGAATGATCAGAGATCAGCAGAGCTTATGCCGTGGTGCGGCGTCCGTCTGTCCGTCGTCTGTCTGTCCATCTGTCCGTAAACTTTGTTTTGTAGCGACTACTCCTCTGAAACTACTGAATGGATTTTCATGAAACTTTACAGAAATGTTGCCCATGAAGTCTAGTTGATCCTAGCAAAAATTCATGTTGATGTGAAAGCCAAGATGGCCCCAAATCTAAAAATAGGTTTTTAAAAAACAAGTTTGAAGCAACTACTTCGTGAAAACTCTAAGTGATATTGATATGGGAATTTTTCTAAAATGATCAGCATCAAACTTTAACAACACCTTCCTCTCATCAAGCACTGACCTTACCCTGAAAACTAAGTCACTGTGACCTACTTTCTCCAAAATATGCGTTACATTAAACTTTTTGTTTAAGTTTGGGCCGGGGGGAATTAAGCTTTTGTAATATCTCAGCATTACCATGTCTGATCTTCATCAAATTTTAACAGCACCTTCCTCTCATCAAGCATTGACCATATCCTGAAAACTTGGTCACTATGACCTACTTTCTCCAAAATGTATGTTATATTAGCCTTTTTAACTTTGTTATACGGGCATCAACATTTTTTTTTATATCTCAGCATTGCCATGTGTAATTATTATAAAACTTGGACAGTAAGATGCTGACATGTACCAAACATCATGCGCTGAAAATGAAAACTAGATTTTCAACATCAAAGCATCCTTCCACTCCCAAAAAAAATATCTAGAAAATTCTATTAAATAATTTCACCAAACACACAGGCAATCATCTTTCACAATTTGGAAAACCCGGCTTTAATGCCACCATGCGTTTCTCTCTTGTTCATATAGAGATTGAGGATAAAGTCCAAGTAAAAGCCTTTATTTTCTGAATGACAGGATGTGAAAGGTATGAATCATACACTGACAATTCATTAGGCACATATATATTTTTACTCAATCCTCTTTTGAAAATTTCTCACCACATTTCACTATAAATTATTTACTTACGCACATCTAAATCACTGAACAAAATAAATTAAAACTTGTTATTTTAAAAATTGTCTTTCAAAAAATGAAAGATCAGAGGTTGACCAATTTAAGATACTAATGGTGACATTGGTTTTAGGTTAGCCACTAGCTGACCTTCCCTCCTTAATTGACTTACTCCAGAGCTTAGATAATGTGGGTATTTGCGTAAATAACGCAATTATAATGACAAAAAAAAAAGCAGTAGAAATACCACAACATGCGTGTCATGAAGCAGAAGAAGTGTATGATACGCAACTATTGTCATCTATCATGTATTTAACTATTTACCTCTAGAGTTCTCACTACATCTGGAAATCAGATCAACTATAGGTAAAATACCAAACAAGCGGAGTATAAGACTGGGTCCAAAATTCATTTTAATTGTGCACAATTTACTCGATTTGTGTTGTTTGTAGTATAAACGATTAGCGTGTAGGTGCTTGGAGATCTAAATTAGGCATCTGCTACAAAACTTTCATCTCACAACAAATGGGGACGCAAAGAAGTACCTCAAATTAAAATGGAGTAACAATATCGATTGACCAGCAGCTTATCTGGAGCTCTGTTGCATGGAGTGAAAATACCCAGTGACCAGCAGCTTACCTGGAGCTCTGTTGCATGGAGTAACAATACCCAGTGACCAGCAGCATACCTGGAGCTCTGTTGCATGGAGTAACAATACCCAGTGACCAGCAGCTTACCTGGAGCTCTGTTGCATGGAGTAACAATACCCAGTGACCAGCAGCTTATCTGGAGCTCTGTTGCGCTGTTCAACAGTTACGCTTTCATAATGTCATAAGAGACTATTACACACAATCTGACGTATTCCCAACTCAATGGAATTAGCTTTCTGATTTATTTACGAGGTTCTGCATCCTTCTGTAGTGCTCTTGTATGATTATGTCCCAATATTAAGGGTTGATATGGTTATATATATATATATAATCAAATTTATATGTTCCTTGTAATTTCAGCAACTGATGGCAGGTCTAACCCTGGGCACGGTCGTTTTCTTCGCAGACTTGTACTTTCTCCTGAGAGAATCGTGATAATACGCATCAAGATGTCAGTTACAGCCAAGTACAAGTGACATAAGACAAGAATTTTTTTTAAAAACAATATAGCGAATCATGATACAAATTTCTGTAAAAACATATTGCTAAATAAATGCTATTTATATTGTTCAAAAACTCTGTTAACGAAGTGCACAATCACAATGTATTACATGTTTATTTTCATTCCCCAAAATTCTGACCAGGAGTTTGAAATTCACAATACTCCCTAGCAATAGCTAAAGATCCACTCACAATGCTCCCTAGAAACATATGGAGAACACACAATACTCCCTTGCAACATATGGAGACCACACTGCTTTCTGGCAACAGCTGGAGATCCACTCGCAATGTTCCATAGCAACAGCTGGAGATCCACTCACAATGCTCCCTAGCAACAGCTGGAGATCCACACTCACACTTCTACCTAGCAACATATGGAGACCACACAATGCTCCATAATAACAGCTGGAGATCCAACCCACAATGCTCCCTAGCAAAGCTGGAGATCCACACTCGCAATGCTACATAGCAACACCTGGAGACCACACAATGCTCCATAGCTACAGCTGGAGATCCACTCACAATGCTCCCTAGCAACAGTTGGAGACCTCACAGTGCTCCCTAGCAACAGCTGGAGTTCCAAACTCACAATGCTCCTTAGCAACAGCTGGAGATATACACTCACAATGGTCCCTAGAAACATATGGAGACCACACAACGCTCCCTAGAAACAGCTGGAGATCCACAATCACAATAAACCCTAGCAACAGCTGGAGACTACACAATGCTCCCTAGAAACTAATGGAGACCCACACTCACAAATAACAATAGCAACAGCTGGAGACCAACACTCGTAATATTCCTTAGCAACACCTGGAGAGCCACACTCAAATGCTCCCTAGCAAAATATGGAGACCACACAGTGCTCCCTAGCAACAGCTGGAGACCACACAATGCTCCCTAGGAACTACTGGAGATCTACACTCACAACTCAATAGCAACAGCTGGAGACATACAGTATTTCTTAGCAACACCTGGAGACCCACACTCATAATACTCCTTAGCAACAACTGGAGACCCATATTCACAATACTCCTTAGCAACAACTGGAGACTCACACTTTCAATGCTCAGAGTGAAGATCAATCTTTTAAAGCTTAAGTTTATTATGAGAGTTTTTCGTAAAATATGTCTATGCTCTTAATCCTATGAACTAACAGGTTTTCATCTACACAAATTGGTACAGTCAAAGGGACTCAAGACATATTTATTTTACACGTTTTTTCAATGCTCTTGGGGCCCCGGGGCAGAGAGTTCACCTTTGTCATCATAGGTATAAATTTGAAGGTCCTCATGATAATCAATATTTGGTACAATTGTAAATAATTATACCTGTTTTCTTTGTTGTTTGAAAATAAATGTTGTAAGAAACCAGGTTCAGATTTATTACTAATTATCCAACTCAAATGTATTTATCATATTCATGAGTTGTCTATCAGGCACAGCATCCACATTTATATTACTTCATGTGTTTTAAATTCCTTAACATTGCTCTGTAAACATGATAGGATAATACTTATAACATGCTCTGTAAACATGGTAGGATAATACTTATAACATGCTCTGTAAACATGGTAGGATAATACTTATAACATGCTCAGTAAACATGGTAGGATAATACTTATAACATGCTCAGTAAACATGGTAGGATAATACTTATAACATGCTCAGTAAACATGGTAGGATAATACTTATAACATGCTCTGTAAACATGGTAGGATAATACTTATAACATGCTCAGTAAACATGGTAGGATAATACTTATAACATGCTCAGTAAACATGGTAGGATAATACTTATAACATGCTCAGTAAACATGGTAGGATAATACTTATAACATGCTCAGTAAACATGGTAGGATAATACTTATAACATGCTCAGTAAACATGGTAGGATAATACTTATAACATGCTCAGTAAACATGGTAGGATAATACTTACAACATGCTCAGTAAACATGGTAGGATAATACTTATAACATGCTCAGTAAACATGGTAGGATAATACTTATAACATGCTCAGTAAACATGGTAGGATAATACTTATAACATGCTCAGTAAACATGGTAGGATAATACTTATAACATGCTCAGTAAACATGGTAGGATAATACTTATAACATGCTCAGTAAACATGGTAGGATAATACTTATAACATGCTCAGTAAACATGGTAGGATAATACTTATAACATGCTCTGTAAACATGGTAGGATAATACTTATAACATGCTCAGTAAACATGGTAGGATAATACTTATAACATGCTCAGTAAACATGGTAGGATAATACTTATAACATGCTCTGTAAACATGGTAGGATAATACTTATAACATGCTCAGTAAACATGGTAGGATAATACTTATAACATGCTCAGTAAACATGGTAGGATAATACTTATAACATGCTCAGTAAACATGGTAGGATAATACTTATAACATGCTCAGTAAACATGGTAGGATAATACTTATAACATGCTCAGTAAACATGGTAGGATAATACTTATAACATGCTCTGTAAACATGATAGCTAAACAGGACTTGAAGATTAACTAGGTTAGTGTCGCCAGGTCTGTGCCATATACCAATACAGGTGGACTTGGTGAGAGGAGGAGTCTGAGATCAGTAGGTTAGTGTTGCCAGGTCTGTGCCATATACCAATACAGGTGGACTTGGTGAGTGAAGTCTGAGATCAGTAGGTTAGTGTTGCCAGGTCTGTGCCATATACCAATACAGGTGGACTTGGTGAGTGAAGTCTGAGATCAGTAGGTTACTGTTGCCAGGTCTGTGCCATAAACCAATACATGTGGACTTGGTGAGAGGAGGAGTCTGAGAACAATAGGTTAGTGTTGCCAGGTCTGTGCCATATACCAATACAGGTGGACTTGGTGAGAGGAGGAGTCTGAGATCAGTAGGTTAGTGTTGCCAGGTCTATGCCATATACCAATACAGGTGGACTTGGTGAGTGAAGTCTGAGATCAGTAGGTTAGTGTTGCCAGGTCTGCCATATACCAATACAGGTGGACTTGGTGAGAGGAGGAGTCTGAGATCAGTAGGTTAGTGTCGCCAGGTCTGTGCCATATACCAATACAGGTGGACTTGGTGAGAGGAGGAGTCTGAGAATAATAGGTTAGTGTCGCCAGGTCTGTGCCATATACCAATACAGGTGGACTTGGTGAGGGGAGGACTCTGAGATCAATAGGTTAGTGTCACATGGCTGTACCATATACCAATACAGGTGGACTTGGTTAGTGTCGCATGTCTGTGCCATATACCAATACAGGTGGACTTGGTTAGTGTCGCATGTCTGTGCCATATACCAATGCAGGTGGACTTGGTTAGTGTCGCATGTCTGTGCCATATACCAATACAGGTGGACTTGGTCAGAGGAGCACTATGAGATCAGTAGGTTAGTGTCGCAGGTCTGTGCCATATACCAATAGTGAGTTGACCCCTTTGGATGACCGTACCATTATGAACTGGATATACTACTTGTAAGAACTTGACCTTACAACCCTGAATATGGTATGTGACACATCCATTGTGGATAGTTTCATCCCAACATCTCCAGAGATTCAGTAGTACAGACTGGTCACAGAACAGACAGCCAGGCGGAAGTTTGCAATTTCAAATGCCTATGGACACAGTCTTGTTTCAACCAAAGGTTTTTCAGCATTAGCATGAGCAATTTTAACTACATATTCAAATTAGTTGTCACTGGAATTGCATTTGCAGCTCTACTAGCAATAAAATGAAAGTCAGCAGAGCTTACGTGATTACGGGATGACAAGTTGTCCGTCGTCCGTCTGTTAACTTTTGCCTTGTGAACACTCTAGGGCCTTCATTATTAAAACTTTGCAAGTGTCTTTATATCAATGAAAGCTCGGACAAGTTCGAAAACCATCCAGATCAGATTAGTTTCACCGGAGTTATGGCCCTTGTTTTGCTGAAAAATGCCATATTAAGCCTTGTGAACACTCTAGCACCTTAATTTATTATTTGATCTTTACTAAACTTGCACAGATTGTTAATATCAATGAAAGCTCAGACAAGTTCAAAAACCAGCCAAATCAGAAAAGTAACACCGGAGTTATGGCCCTTTTTTTTTTCTTCTGAGAATGCCATTTTATGCCTTGTGGACACTCGAGCACCTTCATTTATTATTTGATCTTTACCAAGCTTGCACAGATTATTAATAGCAATAAAATCTTGGACGAGTTTGAAAACAGCAAGATAGGACCATTTATGGCCCTTGTTTTTGCTAAAATATGCCGTTTTATGCCTTTTGAACACTTCAGCACATTCATTTACTATTTGATACACTGATTGTTAATATCAATGAAAACTCTGACAAATTCGAAAACTAGCCAAATCGAATGAGTAACAGCAGAGTTACGGCCGTTGATTTGCTGAAAAATGCCATATTCTGCCTTTTGAACACTCTAGCACCTTCATTTATTGTTTGATCTTTACCAAACTTGCAAAGATTGTTAATATCAATGAAAGCTTGGACAAGTTCGAAAACCAGCTAAATTGTCTGAGTAACACCAGAGTTATGGCCCTTTTTTCTGAAAAATGTCATTTTATGCCTTGTGAACACTAGCACCTTCATTTATTATTTGATCTTTACCAAGCTTGGACAGATTATTAATAGCAATGAAATCTTGGACGAGTTTGGATGAAAGCCTCATTAAGACAATAGGACTTTCATTTGGCCAGATTTTAATGAAGCTTTGCATGGATGTTCAGTATATATCGTCACCGAGTTCCAGTTGAATGATTTTTGGCAGAGATATGGCCCTTTAAAGGTTTTAATACACAAACTTTATCTGGACTATTTCTCTTGAACCCTTGTCAGGGAAACAGTCCGGACAAAATTTGTGTATTAAAACCTTAAAACGGCCATTACTCGCCCAAAACTCTTTCAACCGAAATACGGTGATGACATGCATAACGAGGATTTCTTTTTGTCGAGTGTCGAGTTTCGAGTAAGAAAGGTGAGTTTCGAGTAAGTAAAGTGAGTTTCGAGTAAGAAATATTAAAAGTGAGTTTCGAGTTTGAATAAATAAAAAGTGAGTTTCGAGTAAAACAAGTAAAAAATGAGGTTCGAGTAAAACATATCAAAAGTGAGTTTCGAGTAAGACAAGTAAAAAGTGAGTTTCGAGTAAAACAAGAAAAAAGTGAGTTTCGAGTAAGAAATATTGAAAGTGAGTTTCGAGTAAGAACTATCAAAAAGTGAGTTTCGAGTAAGAATTATTAAAAAGTGAGTTTCGAGTAAGAATTATAAAAAAGTTAGTTTCGAGTAAGTATCATTAAAAAGTGAGTTTCGAGTAAGAATTATTAAAAAGTGAGTTTCGAGTAAGAACTTTAAAAAGTGAGTTTCGAGTAACGAAAAAAAGAAAGAGAAAAAACGAAACAATACGTATCTGGTATTAACTCTTTAGATCTTGAGTTTTATTAATAATTCAACGTCTCGCCACAAAGCGGTGACAAATACATGTAATTCCTCTTTTCGATATTATTGTGCCATTCCTTGTTAGTAAACATTACAAGCTAATCTCTCCGTCACATCATCATTACACAGACACCGAACAATTATCTGCATTTAAAATCTTGCATCACTCAGTTTTGGATGTTAATATGTCTCTTGGGAGACCTAGTGGCAGCATCTAGTATTATGTGTAGCAAACGTTTGTTATAATAAAAGCGAAATGCCCTTGATTTCAGAAAATTAACTTTAATAACTTTTTAAAATTATATACTTTAAGAAGCAGATAGTTTGGCTCTTGTGAGTGAAAATAATGCAGATTTATTTCTGCTTCTATTAGTTTAAATAGACCTACTTCATATATATGTAATATAATGCATTTATGGTAAAAATTTACACATTTGGTTTGTTCCTCAGCAAACACAAAAACACGTTTAATAATGTGGCACAACTATTTCACATTTTCTATAACCATTCTGAAACATTTGCACACTTTTAACATATTTTTACATTAAGATGCTTATCACGATGGAAACAATATTACAATAACCATTGTATCATACTATGTACTATAATATCAATTTATATATTAACACAATTGATAGAGAAGGAAAATGTTACTGTTTTATCGTATGACCTTCATGTTAATATAATATTATAATAATTAGATCATTAAAGTTGGACCTTATTCAGTTTTATCCTTTTTTATTTTTTGTTTGTTATTGTTGCGAAATCCCTTTTTAAAATTTAGTCAGTTTTAACATAACTATTATGGAAATGAAGAAAAAGTAAAGTCTAAAAGAGGTTTACAACTGATTACGACATACAATTTCCATATTCGACAATCAAATATACACATGTTTATAATCTACATAATAAAAGTAGCGAAAACATTACAAAAGACAAGTTACTAATACAATTAACACTAAAAGGGAGTATATCAGGCTTCTTTTTGTTACAACATAATGAAAACCAACAACAAATTGACAAATAAACTCGTTTATTCATACCATTCATTATATCATACCAATATTCAGACACTCAACAATAATTTCATAAAACTATATACATATCTATTTGATTTTATTAATTTACAGTTCAAGTCCATCTTAGAGACGTGGACAGAGAAAGAACACATTTTCAAGGTTTTGAGTTTGAGTTTTTGTTAATATTTAAAGATTTTTATGGCAACAGGTGTTCAGTGGTAAAATAGTTATGATAATTATATTAAACAAGTTTCTAATAATTTCGTGTTTTCATTACCTTTTATTTAAAAGAAACTAAACCTGATATATAGGCCTAGTAAATATTTTTGGGGAAAATTTATACATATTTAATAATAATAATAAAAAGGGAATTTAAGCATCTTTCAGTGAAAGAAAAGTAAATTTTGACACACTGTCCTTTGGTTTGGAATCGTCAAAGAAAATAAACACTTGAGTACTTGAATCACCTAATGCCGATTAATTAATGGGTAAATTGGACCTGCCATAGCGGAGAACCGCTATAATGATTATTGTAATAGCCATTAGCGTCATCTTTATAAGTCCAGACTCTATTGTGCCCATCGCGTCAGGTATACCTTGACGTGTTCGTTGGCGGACGGACTATAAACCTTAGAATTACACACACACACACGCGTCGTCTTTATAGACTGTGATCATTCCATTTATTTATTTAACTCTAGTAATGAATTAAACTGCATGTCTGCAATAAGATGCCAATAATCTGGTCAACGGTGATATGTTCATTTGACAAATGTTCTTGTTACTAAACAGTTCCGAAAATCTACGATATCCTGTTAAATTAGGCGCTCTCTTATTTATTTGTTGAATAAGGTTTATTAATGTGTTAATTACTTGTGATTTAATGTCAAGTCAATCCAACTCAATTTCAATATGCAATTTAGTTTTATTAAATAGTGTTCATATCTTCATCAAAGTGTTAAATAGTGTTAATGTGTTTTATTAATATTGATTGGCTCAAACTCGGACAAAAACTATAGTGAAATTTGTGATAGTGAGAAAGTGTTTAAAAAGTGACAATTAACTGTGATCAATTAAATAAAAAGTTCATATAATAAGTTTAAAAAGTTAATTAGTGCTAAGTGCTACACGATATCGTTACCCTAATCTTTAATTGAACATATATAAGCAAAACCTATGAAAAACAAAAAAAAGAAAATATGTGGTCATACTACTAGTACTTTTTCCGTTTCCATGGGTTGTAGTGCCAGATTTTAACTCATTGATTGGTACTTCCTTGGCGTTTGTAGATTTTCTCTAAACTTGCGATCACCGCCAATACAGGATGGCTGCCAAGTAATTATCGACGTTGGGTTCATGTAGCGATCGTCCAATATTAAAATAGACTTGCATTGTTCGATGGCAATAGGCTTACTAAACGTTTCGTGTACATTAACTATATAGAAAGTGATGAAATATTGATGTAGTGACTAAAAACAATTATCTGATAAATTATTTTGAAAACAAATCTGTTATTGGGACATTTAAGACTATGATAAATAAATATTATCCAAAACTCTGGAAGTCAGATGCAACAAAGGTGTCTAAATTAAGAGCATATATAACTGGTAAAGATAATTGAGAAACTGGGCAGTGTGTACTTAAATGGAATATTCATTGTCAGCACAATATAGATTTTGTATTTGACCGTTAAGTCTGGAAACAGGATAATATATTGGCGAGCACCCCGGAGCAATGAACATGGACATGTTGCAATCAAAGACAAATTGAAGATGAAAGCAAATTTTTAATACAATGTACTTCTTACTATGACATAAGAGCAGACATTTTAATGAGCAATTTTCTGATAAACAGTTTAATATAATTATTGATTGATTTTTGATTGGTTGAATCGTCAACGTCGTTTTTTATGACATCGAGGGCTTCAATAATATGAATAATGTTTATAAAATTATATCTTGTAAACGTTCCGATTAAAGTAGCTTAATTCATTGTTAAAGATTATGTAAAAGAAGAAACCCATTATATAATTCATTACATATTACATTATGCCATTATGATTTTATGTTAAATAACAATAATTACTTTTTAAATAGGTGACGTATAGGTCCATTGTGCTTTGTGTGTTGTTAAAAAGTTCTATAATACTGTTTACCATGTAACATGTACATATTTACTTAGAAAGTAGGTGCATTTTTGCTTTATATCTCAAAAGCTTTTAATTACTTGTTTTTATCAATATAAATTGATATTTGTTTTCTATAAAAAAACAACTTGTTACCATCTATTTGATATTTAAATCGGTAGCTAAAATAAGCTTTTATAAAGTACATCCGCTCATTTTTAAATGAGATATTCACAATTCTGTTTATAGATACTTTGAATTGAAAACTTGTGTAAAACAAAGTATTACCCTAAATTTAATAAGGTACTTCTTACATTAATATAAATGTATGTATTTGTAAATTTATTGGTCATTGTTTCTTTTTCCATAATATGGATTGAAACTTAATAGGCACAATAAAAAGGGTAGGCTCACTTACCCAATTAATCATTTAGCCTTAGAATCTAAAAAATACTAAAAAGGCTGGAATATGTTACAATTTTTTCGTACTAGTAATAAGTATGAATATAACACGGTACGAAGAAGCCGTTAAAAGTAGCATGCAATTTATAAGAGAAATCGTCAAACATTTTTCATGAGCATGTATTTGTTACTGCACGAACAAATCAATTGTTGCTAAATGAGTAATGCATCGTAAAAGATAAATTCAATCAAACATCATTCAATTGGTACCTGTCATACGTATGCATCCCCGCACGGTATAAATTATCACTGTGCGGGTCAATGATTCCTGACAGGTCAAATAAAATCAACAATACTACAAGAGGTAGACAGAGAACTCATATTATAAACTTGGTAAGATTCTATACATGTCGTCCCTATTTATGTTAAACCAAATTACCTAAATTTGTATTCAATATTATTCAAATGATTTAGTTAACCACATTTTACAATAACTGACTATTATCTAAATGTATGGTCAGACTATGAATATCATTAAATTTACAGTAAAAGTGTTTTTCCGTGAATATACGATATTTCAGAATAATTATAATATCCACTGGTTTTAGAAACCTGTTCCATATAAACATATTTCATATATATGATTCCATGCTTGTATCAATCATCTTGTATATCATGCCACCGACTGAGCCTTTTAAAACGACTTTATCTATAAGTATTTAAGGTCACAGTTAACAAGTATGGCTGAACATTTTCATCTTGTATTAAACACCATCGAAAATGACACGGATGTTTATTGTAAATTGTGTACACTGCATGAAAAGAGGCTAGTTATAAACGAAAATAACTCCAAATTATTATTCTAAAAGTGACATATGTTTGGAAACAAATATTGTTTTGGCCGATTTTCTGTTATTTGTTTTACGCATTTCAATAGTCAAATAAACGAATTTTTATTGAATGATTCTCTTTTAATCAAATTGACAAAAATGGGGTCTTAACAAAACCAAATGCTTATAGGAGGGCTATCAACATCATGTTTTGAACTCTTATCTAACTACTTATAACTAGTAATACTCAATGCGGATTTAATGAGGCGCTGAAAACTTTTGATTATTGGTGACGTGACTACGATATTATTCTTACAATTATTGTTATATATGTTATATATCATATGGTCATATCATTTCAATTCGACGCAATCAGTAGTACATTATATCCTTTTATTATTTGTTTTGGTATATCAGCTCACCTGAGCCGATGGCTCATCTCTCTTTTCATTTATGGAATCCGTTTGTCCAGGGTCGACTACGATGTATTGAGAAAATGTTCTAGGAACAATACTAGTAGCATAAACAATCTTCTCTACCTCAACCGCCCAAAACACATCTCCTAATGATTTTCTTTTTCAAATGTACAAATACTTGATTTTTTAACTCCGACCTGACCTCTATCATTTAGAATAAATGATGAACTGGTTGTTTATATTTAGGTTTCGGATTCTTTTACATATAGTTCATATGAGTACCTAATACGAACCACTAACGGATATGTATATATTACCGGCGCAATCAGCAAGATTAGTAATGTATTATTACATAAAGGTCAAGTCGGGGTTAAATAAATTTGGTAATACCATGTAACAATCGGTTTTAATTTTGTACTATGCCTTTTCTCATACAAATGTTTCAGGTAATTGAATATGTATAAATCAAGGCGAAGAACTGGCCCATCCCTGTCGTAGAATCGAAGCCTTGACTGCATCAAAAAAAGAACTTCCAAGGTTCTAAGACATAATTACCTATAAATAACACATTTATCTCTTCATCAATCAAATTATAAAATAAAAAAATTAAGAGCTAATAGGAACACAAAATTATGTCACCTTCCGGCTATTCCACATAAAACATTATTTAATTTAAATAAAATTTTAAAACTATTTGAATCAAGTAACGTCAAAGAAATTAAATTAAAATGGAACTTTTAGTTTTTTGATAAATGAGGTTTTTAGACATGCATGCGTATTTTTGTATTTTAAAGACATTTTGTATAAATAATTTACCATTGTATTGTAATTTATGAGTATTGTGAAGTCATGTATATTTGATTATTATATTTATATGTACTTACCTGGTCAGTTACTGGTCAGTTGCACACCTATTTTTTCACCATTACTACTAGTAGCAATAGTAGCAATAGTGCTTTATCAATACACGAAATACCTTTAAAATTAAAACATATACATGTATGTCAGAAAACCTCATTTGTCAAAAAAACTACAATTTCAATTTTAACTCAATGTCTATGACAATACTTGAAATAGAATTTAAAGTTAAGAATTGTTTTAATATTTTAATAAAACTAAATAGCTTTGTATGTGGAATCGCCGGAATATGTCAATTTGTTTATCCCTTATAACTCTTTATTTTTTATTTTAACATTTTGAAATTATGATTATTGATTGATGAGGAGATACATGTATTATTTATAGAATATTATGTCTTAAAACCTTAGAAGTTCATACATTTGAAGCAGTCGAGAGACAGAATCTAAGCCAACTCTTCGCTGTAACGACGTGACGCAATTATGCTATTTACATTATCTTTCCACATTATCATATATTTTACAAATAAACTATTTCACTTATTTATTGTTGTGATTTTTTCTGATGCCATAAATTAACATACTAATCAGTATATATATAATAATATATCTAACACTATTATTTCTGATGATACAAATGAAGAACAAATAAAAATGGGAAAGCTGTAAAAAAGTGATACACTTCAGTGCGTACATTAAACTGTCTTTCATGTATTGGCATCAAGTAGCTATAAACACATTACATACAAGTGTGACATACGGACTAACGATCCGATCAATCTTAAACAAACAAGAAACAAAGAGTGTATAGATGGTTTACCTGCAGAAATTTTTAAAAATGATACATCTATTTCAATTTTACATGTATTGTTTAATGTCTGTTTTACAACGGGTTGTATACCATCAGAGTGGGGTAAAGGTATTGTTAACCCTATCCCAAAATCTGCTAATAATGATCCACGTGATCCTATGTCTTATAGGGGTATAACTATTACTCCTTCAATGTATAAATTGTATTGTTATATTTTGAATCAAAGACTATCTACTTGGGTTGAAGCAAACAATAAATTAGAGGACGAACAAAATGGATTTAGAAAAAAGAGAAGCACTATAGATCACTTGTCTTCATTAACTAACATTATTGAAACTCGAATAAAAATGAAAGCTTCCACATTCACGGCGTTTATCGATTTTAAAAAGGCTTATGATACTATTAATAGAAATTTATTGTGGAATAAACTATGTAATATAGGAGTAAATGGTAAAATGTTGAAAGCTGTTAAATCTTTATACACAACTGTTTCGTCATGTGTCCGTATAAATGGTTTGAAAACCGATTGGTTTGATGTAAAAACAGGTCTACGACAAGGTTGTTGTTTATCTCCCTTACTGTTCAATTGTTTTGTAAATGATTTTGCTTGTAAATTGAAGGCCTTAGATATTGGTATAGATATTGGTAATGGACAAAAAGCTTGTATTATGTTATACGCTGACGATATTGTTCTTCTGGCTGAAACTGAAACTGATTTACAGCTGATGCTTAACTTGTTATCCGAGTGGTGTAACACAAATTTTATGTCAATAAATCAATTAAAAACAAACGTTATTCACTTCAGACCTAGAAGTGTTCAAAAGACAGTTTTTAATTTTAAATGTGGTGAATTTGATATCCATGTTAATGACAAATATATTTATCTTGGTCTGATTCTAGACGAATTTCTAGACTTTAACGTCACAGCTTCATTTGTTTCTAAGTCAGCCAGTAGAGCACTAGGCTTATTAATTGCTAAATATAAGACACTAGGAGGTATGCCATATAATGTTTATACAAAGTTGTTTGATTCAATGGTATGGTCCATTGTAGCTTACGGTGCAGCCATTTGGGGTACTAGATCCTTTTCATGCATAGATGCCCTACAGCATAGAGCAATGCGAGCATTTCTTGGCACGACACGTAATGCACCGTCAGCTGCTTTGGCTGGTGATATGGCATGGAAGCCAGTCTTTGCTAGACAATTAACCACTGTGTCCACTTATTGGATTCGACTGAATTACATGCCGATAACACAATTTAATAAACAAGTTTTTACTTATTGTTATAATTTAAACAGTTCTAGATGTAAAAATTGGCCATATCGAGTTAAGACTAATTTCTCTAATATTGATTGTAATGTTATAACTAATATGGATACTGTTTTAGTAAAACGAACTATGCTTGGCAATGTTAACAGGGCGTTTATTGATAAGTATAAATATGATTGGTTCAATATTGTTAACCTTGAACATAGTAGAAATAGTACAGGTGGAAACAAGTTACGTACTTACAAATTATTTAAAAGTGTTTTTAAAACCGAAGAATATTGTACAATGATTCTACCACGCAACCATAGATCTGCTTTATCTAGATTTCGGTGTGGTGTTGCGCCCATTCGTTTAGAAACTGGTCGTTATGAAAGGCTTCCAGTTTGTGAAAGAGTGTGTCCGTTTTGTAATGATACTGTAGAAAATGAGATTCACGTTATACTTTCATGTCCATTATATAATGATATACGATTACAAATGATTGATTATGCATTCTTACTCGATTCAAATTTCAATGACTATACAGACGAACAGAAGATAGTTTTTCTATTTAATAATGTAAATCTGATTAGAATATGTGCCAAAACCTGCTTCAAAATATTGCAAAGAAGATCAAGTTATCTTTATCGGTAGGCTTGATTTAGATTTAATTTGTTTGAAGTGTAAATATATATTTCTATGTGAACAATGTGTTAATATTGTATATGTATGTTGATATCTTATGTTAATTTAATATATATGTAATTGTTTTATTTATATTTGAGCAATGATTGTTAATCAGGTCATAGCAAATCTGATTTGAGATGATAATTGATTTTTTAATTTTTTTTTTTTTTTTTTTTTTTTTTTTTTAATAAGCACTTCTAATGCCATCATGGTGCAGTTTTCATAAATTCAGTGTTTTAATATAAAGTTTATTTTAATACTTTTTTAGAGCATTTTGTAATTATACTTATAAGTACACTCTGCTCAGGATCAACGATTATAGCTCAATTCTTATCATTGTAAAAATAAATTAAATGAATATGGTAATGTGGTAAATTGCTGTGAAAAAAAAAAAAAGAAAGAAGAATTGTGTGATAATTGTATGACATATAGTATTAATATTGTAAAATATAGTATATTTTTAGAAGATATCATATATATCTTTTAGTCTCTTATAACTCTTACAAGAGTGACATGGTGTATAATATTATGTGTTGTTGTTTTATGCTATTGTAGACTGTATATACTATGATGAGACTTTAATAAAATAAATAAATATATAATGGCAATTTGGTTATCTCAAATGATGTCACGTTTAGTAAAAACATCCCTAAAACAGGTAAACTATCCAATCAACCTGCGTATTTACCTGTATTTTTCTATTGTTAGAGTGACATCATATGAGATAACCAAATTGCCAGTATATTAAGGTTTGTAAGTTAGTCATTTAAGTTTATCCTTAGTAGTAAATCTACTATTTAAAAAGAATCACTGTGAACAAATCAGAACGATTAGCAGAAGCAAAATTATAAATATAAACATATAACAGTTTCAAAATAACATGATATTAAGTTTTGATTAAAAATGTACTTTCTGCAAGTCCAATACTTTTTATCAATACTTATCAAACCGCAAATAGAATCGATATTATTAATATTTTCACCAGTAAACCCGCGAGATCCTTAAAAGTTATATTCAACGAGTAATTAATGCAAACCTTGACTGTTTAGTTTGTGTTTATTCATGCTGTGCATAATGACAATCTAATTTATCAGATTTTCTTTATCTTACAGTTTCATTTAGTATTACTCGAAACTCACTTTTTGATTTCTTACTCGAAACTCACTTATTTACATTTTTTACTCGAAACTCACTTTTTTCTGTTCTTACTCGAAACTCACTTTTTTACATTTCTTACTCTTTTCTTACTCGAAACTCACTTTTTTCTGTTCTTACTCGAAACTCACCTTTTTACATTTCTTACTCGAAACTCACTTTTTTCTGTTCTTACTCGAAACTCACTTTTTTAAATTTCTTACTCGAAACTCACTTTTTTCTGTTCTTACTCGAAACTCACTTTTTTTCGAAACTCGAAACTAACTTTTTTTCTGTTCTTACTCGAAACTCACTTTTTTCTGTTCTTACTCGAAACTCACTTTTTTCTTTCCTTACTCGAAACTCACTTTCTTATTCGAAACTCAATTTTCTTACTCGAAACTTACTACTTACTTAAAGTGAATCTCATTTTTGACTTGTGTTAGGGGTATAACCATCCTGTTTTCTTGTTGTTGTCTTTTAATAAAATAGCTGATTTACTAAGCCCTGATAATAAAGAAGTACTTAATCAGATATCCACTAATGTACGTCAAATTAGGTCCTCCTAAAGTCGATGGGTGCTGTAAAGGTGCGTTTTGAAAAAACACACTAAACACACGCGATTGACCGAAATGGTGTTTGAATTTGTGTTGAACATACTGTAATGAGTTGTTTATTGAAGTGTTGTGTTTATTTATGCTTACTATAATTGAAATTGCGGCAAAGAAATATTCATGTTTAGTCCCACTGATTTTCCGAAATGAAATAGTATTTACCTTTATACTTCTGGGTTTCAGTATACTTTTCAGAGTAAATACATAATTGAACTGAATTGCTTACATAGTCGCACCAACAGTTAAGGTCATATGTCTACTTCCCAGCTTCCATTTGTTGAGGAAGACCCTAGGTGCACCTCCGAGTAATTATCGTGCACGGGCAGGCACATGGGTAGCGCCACAGACATTCTGCAAGCCAGCTGAATTACTTCCCGAGATTCCTATCACATGAAAGCTCGAACACACAGAAGTGATGGGCAAGTAATTTCAACGGTGGTATTAAAGTACAGACATATTGACATTAACAGTTATGTGTTCAATTGTTTTATTCAGTTTATTATTTTCAACAATACTAATAACATTATCAGCCAGTCTATGAATAATATGAAATAATTGAATTGAATTGAATTGGGGTTTTAAGGCGCACCAACACATGAAAAGGTTATATGGCGCCTAACAGGCATGAACATGCCAGGCTCATCTTCCATGTACATCGAGATAAAATATGGAAAATGGGCCTAGAACCTTCTCACCCTGAACTGCAGAGTTGCTGCAAATTCTATCGTAGAAACTCCATTTACGCTGGAGCCACGTTTATTGTTTTTCTGCCACTGCTCTTTTGATGCGAGCGAGATAGCACCTGAAATAATGCAGGGATCATGAAATAAACATTATGCTAATAAGATGTGAGTACACTTTTAAATAAAATCTTGAAAAGAAAAAGACTCACGAATTAAGTATATGAAATAAGCATTATTTGCATATATTAACCGAAATGGAGTTAGAATATAACAAAAAACGTACACGTAATAATCACGAATATGCAAAATACCAGACACATATATAATTGTATTTATGGTGAAAGTAACCAATGTTGGCACAATTCCGTGAAGGTACTAATGAAGGCCGTACAATTCTTCACAATATTCACACCTATTCATTGCACGCAGATATAAATTAGGTATGAAATGAGCACATTTACATATATTCACAGAATAACAAACAAAAACGTACTCGTTACAATCATGATTAAACAAAATGACAGATACATATATATATATATATATATATATGTATATATATATTATAACCCTATTTCCAGCAATATGAAGACTGGTATCCTAAAACTAGCATTAGGGAGACAAACGTGTATATTTAAGATACATCATGTAATAAAAAACTTATACAATATGCGTTCTCCTTAATTTCTATATATGTATTAAACCAGCATTAAGGAGACCAACCATATTAATATAAATCCAGCATTAAGGAGACCAACCATATATATATATATATATATATATATATAAATCCAGCATTATGGAGACCACTCACATAAATATAAATCCAGCATTAAGAAGACCAACAATATAAATCCAGCTTTAGGGAGACCAACTATATAAATCCATCATAAGGAGATCAACCATATATATATAAATCAAGCATTAAGGAGACCAACCATATAATAAATAAATCCAGCATTATATATATATGAGTGGTCTCCACTCATATATATATAAATCCAGCATTAAGGAGACCAACCATATAAATATAAATCCAGCATTAAGGAGACCAACCATAAATATATATATATCCAGCATTATGGAGACCACTTACATAAATCCAGCATTAAGGAGTCCAACAATATAAATCCAGCATTAAGGAGACCAACCATATATATATAAATCCAGCATTATGGAGACCAATCATATAAATAAAATCCAGCATTAAGGAGAACAACCATATATATATATAAAACCAGCATTATGGAGACCAATCAAATATATATCAATCATTATTAAGGATAGCAAACATAGTTTATTTCATATCTATTTTTTGACTCAATAACATCTGCATTACTTTCATATTTTGCCGGTCTTTTTCTGCTGGTTTCGCACCTTGGAAAAAACAAAGAAGCTCAACGTAGGTTACAAATTAGACCGGAAACAATCTTCAGTTCATTATCAGTCAGGTTTATTGAGTCGCTGTATTGATTTGTACTAAATATTGCTCAGTCGTCCCCAACCTCGTTCGAAAACAGCAAACAAATTAGAAAACCAGTCTGTTCTGAAACTGAGTCGTTTCCGGCAATGTATAAACAAATAAATCGATGTTAAAATTACTTCACACGCAAAGCCGTTAATTGTTGGGTCAGATTTCATTCCGATTCATTTTAGCATTATATTTTTGTCTAGTTTTTAACAGACTCCTAGTTTTTAACAGACTCGACGGGCGTGTCAGACTGTTAAATTTACATGCCTGACTTGATTTTTACTGACCGCGGGCTTCAGGCTACCGGCTAATTTCGAAGACTGCATATATATAGAGCAACGATAATTAACCTTAACGACTTGCTCCCTCCCGTGTTATATGCATACATCTATTTTGTGTTATTGCACATACAATTACATGAAAAATCTCCTTATCTGAAGAAAATAAACAAAAAAAATCTCCAAGAACAGACAGATAGATGGATACACAGAATTTGAGGTGATCAGTATATCCTCAATTTTCCGTCTGAAAAGAACAAGAATTCTTTCAAATGTTTCATAAAGTTTAATATTTTTGCAATTCACATGGATAAAATGCAGCAATATATATCAAAAATATAAAAAAAAAAAAGAAAAAAAAAAAGAACATTATAAGTAAAAATAATCACATTTATAACAAGAAATTCCGTAGATTCACATGTCTCACCTAACGGGGGCGGGACTTAAAAATAAACAAGCCAATGATGCTTAAATGAAAGTTTTTAAACATTTAAGTAACTAAAAACAATGGAGTGTGTAGTTTACTGAGATGACAATGAAGTGCTTATGTTTCAAAACAAAATGCCATTCTATTAAAGAACAAGAGGGCCAGGATGGCCCTAGATTGCTCACCTGGTAATCATAGGCAATAAGCTTGCTGTGTCTAGTCTGGCATCGTGTTTTTTTGTTTTAATTTGTCCCACTTTCCTCTGTGAATGAGATGTCATACAAAGGGTGGGGGTGGGGTGGGGGTGGGGTGGGGTGGTGTAGGGTGGGAAGGGTAGAGAGAGAGTATATTATATGAACGGATATGAATCAGGCAACTTGTTTAAGCTTTTGTTGATATTAACATTCTAAACAAATTTGGTAAAGATTAGATAAACAAGAAATATCACTGTAAGTGATAAATGCCCCCGAAGTGTCCTTTGACCTCTAAGTATGACCTTGACCTTGGAGCCATGGACCTGGATTTTGTGCACGACACGTCGTTTGGTTGTGGTGAGCAATTGTGCCAAGTTATTTGAAAATCCGTCAAGGCATGCAAAAGTTATTGACCGGACACAATTTGATCTTTGACCTCTAAGTGTGACCTTGACCTTGGGGCCACAGACCTGGATTTTGTGCGCGACGTCTTGTTGTGATGAGCACTTGTGGCAAGTTATTTTAAAAGTCCGTCCATGAACGCCAGAGTTATTGACCGGACACAATTTGACTTTTGACCTCCAAGTGTGACCTTGACCTTGAAGACCTGGGTTTTGCGTGCGACACATCATCTTGTTATGGTGATCACGTGTGCCAAGTTATTTAAAAATCCCTGCAGGGGTTGTGACGTTACGGTCCGGACACAAAATTTCATACTTGTTTTTGACCTATGAACTGCAAGTGTGACCTTGACCTTTGAGGTACGGACCTGGGTTTTGCGTGCGACACATCCTCTTGTTATGATGATCACTTGTGCCAAGTAATTTAAAAATCCCTGTAGGGATGTGACGTTACGGTCCGGACACGAAAATGCGTACCTGTTTTTGACCTATGAACTGCAAGACATTGACCTTTGAGGTACGGACCTGGGTATTGCGCGCGACACATTGTCTTGTTATGGTGATCACTTGCCAAGTTATTTAAAAATCCCTGCAGGGGTTGTGACGTCATGGTCCGGACACGAAATTGCGTACCTGTTTTGACCTATGAACTGCAAGACCTGGGTATTGCGCGCGACACATCGTCTTGTTATGCTGATTACTTGTGCCAAGTTAATTAAAAATCCATGCAGGGGTTTTGAAGGTACAGTCCTGACACGAACTGCAGAATGACGGACGGAATCCGGACAGTGAGATTACTATATGCCTAAAAATAAAGTAGCTACAGATTTAATAAAGGAAAATAAACTATAGCATTTTTCAATAAATCCAGGGCAATAACTTTGTCATTATTAACAAGATCTAGCTGGTTTTCGAACTTGTCCAAGATTTCACTGATATACAGCGATTTGCACAACTAGACATCATACTGATGCTTCCTGTCAAATTTTGTCAAAATCCAACAAGGTGTTTAGGAGGATTAGCGCCGACAAGATATTCAAAGTAAAAATATCAAGGGGCCATAACTCCATCAAAAATTAACAAACCGAAAAAACAGCAATATGCATAACTAGACATCATACCAATGCTGCTAAGTTTTGTCAAATCCACACGGCATTTAAAAACAAAAAAACAAGAGGCCCAAGAGGGCCTGTGGACGCTCTACTGGCTAAAACAGCTCTTATAGTTTTAGATAGATATAGCTAGATATAGCTCTCTTCTCCTATAGATTTAACAAAGGAAAATACAATATAGCATTTTTCAACAAATCAAGGGCCATAACTCTGTTATTACTAACAAGATTTAGCTGGTTTTCGAAATTGTCTAAGATTTCATTGATATACCGCGCTTTGCACAACAAGACATCATACTGAGGCTTCCTGCCAAATTTCGTAGAAATCCAACAAGCCGTTTAATAGGAGTAGCACCTACAAGAAATTTAAAATAAAAATGTCAAAGGGCCATAACTCCGTCAAAAATCAGCGAACTGAAACAAAAGCGTGATATGCACAACTACCTGACAAGTTTCGTCGAAATTCAACAAGGCATTTAGGATGAGTAGCGCCGACAAGAAATTTTAAAGTAAGTGTCAAGTAATTAAAAAGATAATGAAAAACAATTTAAAAAAAAATAAAAAATCAATCAAAAAAAATAAAAAAGAAAAAAAAGAAATTGAAATTGAAAAAAATAAATAAATAAATCAAATTAAAAAAACTGTTACCCCCGGGGCGCGTCCAAATTTGACACCAGGGTCACCATTTGATCAAACTTGGTAGAGGACCATAAGCTGATGCTACATGTAATACATGAGAGCTCTGTGCCATGTGGTTCCAGAGAATAAGATTTTTTTCAGTTTTTGCCTATACAAGCCTAAGTAAAACTGTGACCCCCAGGGTGGGGCCAAATGTGACCAATGGGTCACCATTGGTAGAAACCATAAGCTTATAGCAAATGCAAAATATTAAACCTCTGGCTCTTGCAGTTTCAGAGAAGAACATTTTTTAAGTTTTTCCCTATACATGTCTATGTAAAACATGTGACCCTTGGGGCGGGGTCAAATGTGACCCGAGGGTCACCATTTGAACAAACTTGGTAAAGGACCATAAGCTTATAGCAAATGCAAAATATTAAACCTCTGGCTCTTGCAGTTCCAGAGAAGAAGATTTTTTTTCAGTCTTTCCCTATACAAGCATTTATGTAAAACTGTGACCCCCCGGGTGGGGCCAGATGTGACCCCAGGGTCACCATTTGAACAAAATTGGTAAAGGACCATAAGCTTATAGCAACAGCAAAATATTAAACCTCTGGCTCTTGCAGTTTCAGAGAAGATTTTTTAAGTTTTCCCCTATACATGTCTATGTAAAACATGTGACCCTTGGGGCGGGGCCAAATGTGACCCCAGGGTCACCATTTGAACAAACTAGGTAAAGAACCATAAGCTTATAATAAATGTAAAATATCAAACCTCTGGCTCTTGCAGTTTCAGAGAAGAAGATTTTTTAAGTTTTCCCCTATACATGTCTATGTAAAACATGTGACCCTTGGGGCGGGGCCAAATGTGACCCCAGGGTCACCATTTGAACAAACTTGGTAAAGAACAATAAGCTTATAATAAATGTAAAATATCAAACCTCTGGCTCTTGTAGTTTCCGAGAAGAAGATTTAAAAAAAATAATCCTATATAAGTCTTTGTTAAACTGTGACCCTCGGGGCGAGGACAAATTTGACCACAGGGTCACCATTTGAACAAACTTAGAAGAGGACCATAAGCTGATGCTACATGTAATACATGAGAGCTCTGTGCCATGTGGTTCCAGAGAAGAAGATTTTTTTCAGTTTTTCCCTATACAAGCCTATGTAAAACTGTGACCCCCGGGGTGGGGCCAAATGTGACCCCTGGGTCACCACTTGAACAAACTTGGTAGAGGACCTCAAGCCTCTGGCTCTTGCAGTTTCAGAGAAGAAGATGTTTTAAGTTTTTCCCTACACATGTCTATGTAAAACATGTGACCCTTGGGGCGGGGCCAAATGTGACCTGAGGGTCACCATTTGAACAAACTTGGTAAAGGACCATAAGCTTATAGTAAATGCAAAATATCAAACCTCTGGCTGTTGTAGTTTCCGAGAAGAAGATTTAAAAAAAAAATCCTATATAAGTCTATGTAAAACTGTGACCCCCGGGCGGGGACAAATTTGACCCCAGGGTCACCATTTGAACAAACTTAGTAGACGACCATAAGCAGATGCTACATGTAATACAAGAGAGCTCTGTGCCTTGTGGTTTCAGAGAAGAAGATTTTTTAAAGTTTTTTCCTATATGTCTATATGAAAAACATGCAGAACCTCAATATACAAACTTTGGACCCCCGGGGCACGGCCATTTTTGACCCCAGGGACTTTATTTGAATAAACTTGATAGTCTAGGCGGTGGCGATCATTTTAAAAGAAAAACTGTTGAAATCTGTCCAGCGGTTCTGGAGAAGAAGATTTTTTAAGGTTTCCACCATATATGGTAATGGCAGCCATCTTGGATGTAGCGCTGACCTAATTTTAAAAAATCTAAAAAGCATTCATCTAAGGATCATCCATGTGAAGTTTGGTCAAAATTAGCCAAGCGGTTTCTGAGAAGAAGTCGTTTGAAGGAAAGTTAATGGACGGACGGACGACAGAAGACGGACAACACACCTCCCTTGGCCAGTAGAGCTAAAAATCGCATAATATAGCGGCTTGATATAAATCGGGTTATAGGAGGCAACATTTTTTAGAGTGGAAATGACTTCTGATTGCACATTTCAAACCTTTTTCATGCTATAGAAAACAAGAGGGCCATGATGGCCCTATATCGCTCACCTGAGTTAATTTGAACCAATAAAAGAGGGCCAGGGCCAAGATGGCCCTAAAGCGATCACATGAGTACTGGCACATTATCAAACTTCTTTGAAATCTTATGGTCATATACAAACTGTGCAAGTTTGGTAAAGACTGTTCAAGAAATGTGGGCTCTGTTGTGTATAACAACATTGATATAGACAGTTAAGACACTGACAAAGTTTGGTAAAGATCAAATATAAAATGAAGGTGCTAGAGAATAACACCTTGGGCGGAGCCAAATGTGACCCCAGGGCTACATGTAATATATGAGAGCTGTGTGCTTTGTGGTTTTAGAGAAGATTTTTTAAGTTTTTCCCTATACAAGTCTATGTAAAACGTGACCACTGGGGCGGGGCAAAATGTGAACCCAGGGTCACCATTTGAACAAACTTGGTAAAGGACCATAAGAGTATAGTAAATGCAAAATATTAAACCTCTGGCTCTTGTAGTTCCAGAGAAGAAGACTTTAATGTGTTGCCTATATAAGTCTTTGTAAAACTGTGACCCACGGAGTGGGGTCAAATTTTACCCCTGGGTCATCATTTGAACAAACTTGGTAGAGGACCATAATCTAATAGTAAATGCAAAATATTAAACCTCTGGTTCTTGCAGTTTCAGAGAAGATTGTTTCTTTCCTATATATGTAAGTTTATATAAAACTGTGACCTCCGGGGTGCAGCCAAGTTTGACACCAGGGTCACCATTTGAACAAACTTTGTAGAGGACCATAAGCTTATAGCAAATGCAAAATATAAACCTCTGGCTCTTGCAGTTCCAGAGAAGAAGATTTTTTTCAGTTTTTCCATATACAAGCCTATGTAAAACTGTGACCCCCGGGGCAGGGCCAAATGTGACCCCTGGGTCACCATTTGAACAAAATTGGTAGAGGACCATGAGCTTATAGCAAAAGCAAAATATTAAACCTCTGGCTCTTGCAGTTTCAGAGAAGAAGATTTTTTAAGTTTTTCCCTATACATATCTATGTAAAACTGTGACCCCCGGGGCGGGGACAAATTTGACCACAGGGTCACCACTTGAACAAACTAAGTAGAGAACCATAAGCTGATGCTACATGTAATACATGAGAGCTCAGTGCCATGTGGTTCCAGAGAAGAAGATTTTTTTCAGTTTTTCCTTATACAAGCCTATGTAAAACTATGATCCCCGGGGCGTGGCCAAATGTTACCCCTAGGTCACCATTTGAACAAATTTGGTAGAGGACCATAAGCTTATAGCAAATGCAAAATATTAAACCTCTGGCTCTTGCAGTTTCAGAGAAGAAGATTTTTTAAGTTTTTCCCTATACATGTCTATGTAAAACATGTGACCCTTGGGGCGGGGCCAAATGTGACCCCAGGGTCACCATTTGAACAAGCTTTGTAAAGGACCATAAGCTTATAGTAAATACAAAATATCAAACCTCTGGCTCTTGCAGTTTCCGAGAAGAAGATTTTTAAAAAAGAAATCCTATACAAGTCTATGTAAAACAATGGCCCCCGGGGAGGGGACAAATTTGACCCCAGGGTCACCATTTGAACAAACTAAGTAGAGGACCATAAGCTGATGCTACATGTAATACATGAGAGCTCTGTGCCATATGGTTCCAGAGAAGAAGATTTTTTTTCAGTTTTTCCCTATACAAGCCTATGTAAAACTGTGACCCCCGGGGCGGGGCCAAATGTGACCCCTGGGTCACCATTTGAACAAACTTGGTAAAGGACCATAAGCTTATAGTAAATTCAAAATATCAAACCTCTGGCTCTTGCAGTTTCCGAGAAGAAGATTTTTAAAAAAAAAATCCCTATATATGTCTATGTAAAACTGTGACCCCCGGGGCGGGGACAAATTTGACCCCAGGGTCACTATTTGAACAAACTTAGTAGAGGACCATAAGCTGATGCTACATGTAATATATGAGACCTCTGTGCCTTGTGGTTTCAGAGAAGAAGATTTTTTAAAGTTTTTTCCTATATGTCTATATGAAAAACATGCAAAATCTCAATATACATACTTTGGACCCATGGGGCATGGCCATTTTTGACCCCGGGGACTTCATTTGAACAAACTTGATAGTCTAGACGTTGGCGATCATTTTAAACGAAAAACTGTCGAAATCTGTCTAGCGGTTCTTTAGAAGAAGATTTTTTAAGGTTTCAACCATATATGGTAATGGCGGCCATCTTGGATGTCGCGCTGATCTAATTTTAACAAATCTAAAAAGCATTCATCTAAGGATCATCCACGTGAAGTTTGGTCAAAATTGGTCAAGCGGTTTCTGAGAAGTTATTTGAAGCAAAAGTTAACGACGGACGACGGACGACGGACGACGACGGACGACGGACGAAGAGTGATCCCAATAGCTCACCTTTGAGCCTTCGGCTCAGGTGAGCTAAAAAACAGACCAAAAGAAAAAAGTTTGCAAAAAACCTGTTAAACAGGATATTTCAGTGTTATCTTAAAAAGGTGCTGTACTTAAGCCAATTTTTGGACAATCGCAATAATTCGTATGTCAAGACGTCCGGAATAAATTCGCGAAATGAAAAGAGGGGCGTTTCAATTTTTTTTAATGCACAACTTTCCCTTAATGGGGCACTCCTCAGTTTCGCATGAATGTCCATGGTGTAAATCAGAAAAAATCAACTAAGCATCTTTTAGGTCCATGGATAGTATTTATAATAATTATGAAGCACATGTTTGATGTTTTTTCAGTTTTGAGTACTTCTAAGTTTATTTTGGTGTATTGGAATATGCATTCTTTGTGTTTTTTGGAGGCTATAAATAGAAACATGTGAACCTATCAAAAACTTCCAAAAAGTAGGTAAAATGGCTGATTTTGACTCACGGGGTGATCAGCAAGGAATAACTTTTTAAACACCGGAGTAGGTATGTAAAATTTAGCATTTTCTGATATGCAAGAGCATTATGACATGACTCTGTTATGCGTAGAAAAATTCTTTTTATTTATTGACATTTGAAATATTGCTAAAATTGCTTTTTTAGCATGTTTTGAGGGGTGGGGTAATCTTAAAGAAATTGGACTAAAGTTGTACAGAAAATGCTTTTTGATACTTTTATTTGGTATGGAAACATGGGTAATTTTATTGTCTTCTAAGAAATGTATGACACAATGATGTGATTTATTTTTGCTCAAGGATTCAGGCTAAGGGCTTGTCATGGGTTTTATGATTGAGAAGTGTACATTAAACTGTGGAGTGCCCCCTGTATGCTATCTGGTTGGGGAGAATTAGTCCGGATAAAGTTTGTGTATTAAAACCTTCAAACAGCCACAACTCAAATATAAATCATTCAACCGGAACACAACAACAATATGCGCAACTATGCTTGGTACCGATCATTGCTGCCAAATTTCGATGAAATCCAGTCAGAAGTTCATGAAAAACTGGATAAAGAATGTGTATAATGGAACATAACTCTGTCAAAAATCATTCAACAGGAACACGGTGAAAACATGTGCAACCAGGCTTTGTATTGATCATCCCTGGCAAGTTTCTTTGAAATCCGGCCATAGGTTTAGGAGTACTGGTCTGAACAAATCAGTGTATTAAAACCGTTAAAGGGCCATAACTCTGCCAAAAATCATTCAACCGGAACATGGCGATGAAATATGCAACTAGGCTTGGTACTGATCATCCCTGCAAAGGTTCGATGAAATCTGGCCGGGGGTTCAGGAGAACTAGTCCGGACAAAGTTTGTGTACTAAAACCTTTAAAGGGTCATAACTCTGCCAAAAAGCATGCAACCATAACACGGCGATTAAATGCACAACTAGGCCTGGTACTGATCATCCCTAAAAGATTTCATTGAAATCCGGACAGGAGTTCAGAAGAGACGAATCTGGACAAAGTTTCTGTATTAAAACCTTTAAAGGGCCATAACTCCGCAAAAAAATCATTCAACTGGAACACGGCTAAAATATCTCCAAACTTTTAACATCTCTTACTGGGGGTAAAGATCACGTTAAACAATAGTGTGCTAAAGCTTATGAAAACAACGGGATTAATTTATTTTGGTCTATTAATAATTCAGGTGACGTTAATCTATAAGTAATTATGATATTTCTACATTATATACAGCTTTACCACACAACCTTATCAAAGACAAGCTTATTGCTCTCATTCAAAAAAAAATTGCTAGGGAAAATACTACATTTTTGGCCTGTAACAATATTAAAGCCGTGTTTTACTAACAGCAGTTTGGACAATTACACTATGTGGACTTGCCATGAAGTTTGTGAATCACTTATTTTTCTATTAGATAATATTTTCGTCAGGTATGGAACTACCGTTTATAGACAAATTGTTGGTATCCCTATGGGTACGAACTGTGCACCCCTTGTTTTAATATTACTTCGTAAGATGCTTGGTCATGATCACTTTCATATTATCTTTGTTAAACGTGTTAAAAGGTTTATTAAAAGACATTATGACCCTATCATTTTGCAACACACTGCATGCTTGGTGGTGGACCCATTTACAGTTCGCCACTATGCTTTCCTCTTTAAATGTGCGATGACCGGACAGGTTGTGGACCCTACGATGACGCCTACTTAAGCCAAAAAGGACGGTGACGTTTGATTTGTCTGCAATCTTGACTTGTCGTGCCCTCAATGGTTTATTCTCTTGTTGCTCTGGCTTCTGCCAAGTCATTGAGTACCTTTCTTTATTGGAATGACAGTAGGATAAGTGTGAGGTTTGGTGCACCCTAGAACCTGGTTTAAACCCCAGCGGCCTTTTTTGCCACTGACCGTTCCAAGGCGGTAGCCCTATTGACAACCCTTTTTTTGTGTTTGTGACGTCATATGCCTTTACATTGCCATTCATGTTTGTCGTTTTACGATTTTGGGGTTCTGTGAAAGCTGCATTTCCTGTTTGACTTTTATACTTCGGCCAGGGGTTTAGGAGAACTAGATCAAAGTTTGTGCATTAAAACCTATAAAGGGCCATAACTCCGCCAAAAATCTTTCAGTCAGAACACGGTGATGATATGCACAACTTGGCTTGGTATTGATCATCCCTGCAAAGTTTCGTTAAAATTCGGCCAGGGGTTCAGGAGAACTAATTCGAATAAAGGTTCTGTACTAAAATCTTTAAAGGGCCATAACTCTGCCAAAATCACTCAACCGGAACACGTTGACGATATGCACAACTAGGCTTGATACATCCCTGCAAAGTTACATTGATATCTGGCCAAATGAAGGCCCTATTTTGTTGGAGATTGGCCAACTCCTGATGGGCAGGTAGGGACTTTGGTCTCAGAAATAGGAAAATACTGTTATCACTCTTTTTTTTCTCTCATTATTTACCTCCGAAAAAAAAGAGACATTTGTAAATTTCACTTGAGTTCAAATCCCACTGTGAGCTCGACTTGATTCTTGTGGATGGTGGGAGGTGTACAGTACTGGTTTTACCCAGGAAAAGGTAGGTGGTCTGCCTCCACCATAAAAATCGAACTGAATTGGATTTTATAGTCAAACCAACAGCTAAGGTTATACGGCGACTTTCCAGCTTCCATTGGTGGAGGAAGACCAAGGTGCCCATCCGGGCAATTTTTGTGCACGGGTGGGCACCTGGGTAGAAACACCGACGTTCCGCAAGCCATCTGGATAGCAATCCGGGATCGAAACTACAGCGGAAGAGACAAGTGATTTTAAGTTAGATTCTCACGACCCCGCCCCGATAAAAATCGAAAATGTTATTAAGCCTAAAATGTGCTGAAAATGACTCGTTTCTGATTTGGTTGAATGGTGTTTTATGTCATTTTCAGAACGTTTTAGGCTTTATATGAAGGTCAATTTTTTATTTAAGGAGAAGGCATACCACCTACTATTTCCTGGGTAGAACCAGTATTGTATACCTCCCGCATCTGTAAGAATCGAGTCTTTCTCACTTACAAGTTGAGCTCCCGCAGCAGTGACAGATGAAAAAGTCTTTACCATCTCGGGCACGTAAACACATTAGTTTATGTTAGCATTAATTACTATTTAAACAACTTTCTTCTAAAAAAAATAAGCCGTTTAGGAGGAGATTTTTACTTTAAATTTCTTGTCGGTGCTACTCCTCCTAAACGCCTTGTTGGATTTCGAGGAAACTTGGCAGGAAGCAGCGGTAAGATATCTAGTTGTGCATATCACGCTTTTGTTCCAGTTCGCCGATTCTTGATGGAGTTATGGCCGTTTTTCATTTTTACTTTAAATTTCTTGTCAGTGCTACTCCTAAACGGCTTGTTTGATTTCGAGGAAACTTGGCAGGAAGCATCGGTATATCCTCAGCATGTAGCAGGAAAGTTGAAATATATTCCAGAAAAGAGAGGGTTAGGGAAAGCCCGAATAATCCTTCTCAATAGCTTTTGTACATTGTTTTAATTTTAAAATATTGTTAACATATCCTATAAATGGAAGAAAAAAAGAATGTGTTTATCATCCCATTAACACAGGGTCATTTCGGAAGTAGTTGAGATGAATGATGATGTTGCTCATGTGACATTTCTCCACCAGGAAGTGATCCCACATGGTCCAGAGATGTGCTGCTCTAAACTCAAGTGCTTATCCACTGAGCTACCCACTCACGTAATGCATTGTTGAAACCACTCACTTAATGCATTGTTATTAAACCAGTACAACCTGTATGGAACCATCATACTGGTATACATAAATTATTAAACAAATCATCACGATAGCATTATCATAGAATTTATTTTATTAGAATGGCATGAACAGTTAGGCAACAACAATACTTCAATGGTCCATTGGTCATCTTTTTCTGGAAAAGAAGAATTAAAATATACATGTACATGGGTATAAAGCCATTTTGTTGTTATGGATTTACTTTTACAGAATAGAATGTAAAACAAGAGATACAAGAGGGCCTCAGAACTTAATTTAAAGATTTGATAAAAACAAAGGAGCACAGTGTTAACAAAGCAGAATATATCATTTTTCATTGAAACAAGGGCAATGACTCTGGTATTGTTGGTTTTCGAAATTGTCCAGGCTTTCATTGATATAAAAAGACCCTGACAAAGTTTGGTAGATTAAATGCAAAATGGAGGTGCAAGAGTGTTAACAAGGCAGCATATGGCATCTTCATTAAAACAAGGGCCGTAACTCTGTTGTTTAATATAATATCCAAATTGGTGGTTTTGAACTTGTCTAAGCTTTCATTGATAGACAGACCCTGACAAAGTTTGGTATTGATTAACCCTTAACCCGCTAAGCACGACTATAATAGCCTTTGCGTCCATTGTAAACCCAGATCAGCCTGCGAGTAACTCAGGCCAATCAGGCATTCCCCCAAAAACACCCCTTTGTCACATAAATGGAATGGTCTTAATTCAAAGACAGAACAGTCCATTATATATATGTAGGGGGTTATGGGTTAATTGCAACATAAAGGTCTAGAGTAATAACAGCATTAAAACAATAGCCATATTTCTATTGTTTCATATCGGATATTGGTGGTTTTTGAAGTTGCAGAACGTCCCGAGCCTTCATTGATATAAAGACCATGACAAATTTCAAAGAAACTTGGCAAGATATTTTATGCTCTTTCAGTTGAACTAAATGTCTCAAAGACATTTGTTGGCAGCAAGCTGCAGCATGCATATATATTATTGGAGAATAAATAATATATTGAGATTGGATTATAAAATGTAAAAGTTATGTTAATTTTCATAAATCAAAGGGTCTTAACTCCGTCATTCTATATGAGATTTGTCTGGTTATCCAACTTGGCCGAGATATTATGCCCATAAACATTGTCCCTAAGTTTCATCAAGATTTGATTATAAATGTTAAGTTATTGAATGAATAAACGTAAAAATCATCAATTTTCAACAATCAAAGGGCCATAACACTGGAATTATAGGTGTGATCTAGCTGGTATGTAACTTTCCCAGATATTGTTGACACAAACATTGTCCCCAAGTTTCATCACGATTGAATTATAAATGTTCAAGTTACTGAGTGGACACTGCAAAAATAGTCAATTTTCAAAAGTAAAGGGCCATAACTCCTGCATTATATGAGTCATCTGATTGGTTATCGAATTTTCCCGCTATATTGTGGCCATAAACATTGTCCCCAAATATGAAGTCAATCCATCCAGACATTCTCTTTTAAATGATCGGAAATCAATCATCCACCCGCCCGCCAACAAGGCTTGGAAACATAATACGACCAGTTTTTTAAAAATTGGCGTATCAAAAAAAAACTTTGTTTATTTGCAAACATCAAAAGCTCAGCAGATGCTTCAATCAATTTTTACAAATGAAAAATTGGTCTTGAGATTTAGTGAAAAGCAATGTATTTGAACAATTTTAAAAGACAGTACATCTTTTTCATACCTTCTCATTTTATTTGCATTATTATTTTTCTTTCCTGTCCAGCCAAGTTCTTTTCTTTCTTTGTATGAAGACCTGAAATTAAACACATGCATTAATCTAAAATAGGAACACAAGTTTGAACAAGAGGCCTAAGAGGGCCTGTATTGCTCTACTGGCTATATGGAGTCTGTGGTGGGGAACACGACATTGATATGCGCAACTAGGCTTCGTACTGATCATTCCTGCCAAGTTTAACTGAAATTGAGCCAGGGGTTCAGGAAAACTAGTTTGTGTTAAGGGGCCATAACTCTGTCAAAAATCATTCAACTGTAATACGGCGATGATATGCGCAACTAGGCCTGGTACTGATCATCCCTAAAAGTTTTGCTGAAATCTGGCCATGAGTTCAGAAGAGACTAATCGCCACAAAGTTTGCATATTAAAACCTTTAAAGGGTCATTACTCCGTCAAAAATCATTCAACTAGAACACGATGATGATATGCCCAACTAGGCTTGATACTAATCAACCTTGCCAAGTTTCGCTGACATCCGGCCAGGGGTTCAGAAGAACTAGTCGGACAAATTTTGTGTATTAAAACCTATAAAGGGCCATAACTCTGCCAAAAATCTTACAGCCAGAACACTGTGATGATATGCACAACTAGGCTTGGTACTGATCATCCTTGCAAAATTTCGCTGAAATTCAGCCAGGGGTTCAGGAGAGCTAGTCTGGACAAAGTTTGTGTACTAAAACCTTTAAAGGACCATAACTCTGCCAAAATAATTCAGCCGGAACACGGTGATGATATGCACAACAAGGCTTGATGCTGATCATTCCTGCAAACTTTTGTTGAAATCCGACCAAATGAAGGCCCTATCTTCTTAACGAGGCAAAATACGGCATTTTTAACTAAATCAAGGGCCATAACTCTGGTATTATTAATCCGATTTGGCTGTTTTTGAACTTGTCCAAGCTTGTATTGATATTAAGAAGTTGGTAAAGTTTGGCAAAGATCGGATGAAAAATAAAAACCCTATCAGCTAAACGATGCAAAATACAGCATTTTTAACAATATCAAGAGCCATAACTCTTGTGTTACTAGTACGATCTGGCTGATTCTCGAATTCTCTGAGCTTTCATTGATATTAACAATCTGTGCAAGTTTGGTAAAGATCAAATAATAAATGAAGGTACTAGAGTGTTCACTAGGTAGAATATGGCAATTTTCAGCAAATCAAGGGCCATAACGCCTGTGAAACAAAACCAATCCGGCTGTTTTTCGAATTTGTCAAGCTTTTATTGATATTAACAATCTGTGCAAGTTTGGTAAAGATCAAATAATAAATGAAGGTGCTAGAGTGGTCACAAGGCAGAAAATAGAGTTTTCACCAAAACAAGGGCCATAACTATTGTGTTACTTATCCGGTCTGGCTGGTTTTAGAAAACCCATCCGAACGTCCATTGATATAAATACACTGGCAAAGTTTCGTAAAGATCAAATACAAAATGAAGGTGCTAGAGTGTAAACAAGGCTTAATATGTTTTTTTCAGCAAAACAAGGGCCATATACTAATCCGATCTGGCTGGTTTTTAAACTCATCCGAGTTTAAATTGATATAAAGACATTGGCAAAGTTTCGTAAAGATCCGATTAAAAACGAAGTCTTTATCATGTAAACAAGACAAAAGTTAACAAACGGACGACAGGCGGACTGACGATGGACAACTTGCCATCGCATAAGCCTTCGGCCAGTAGAGCTAAAAACACTTAAAACTGGTTTCAGTATGAAAAGACCTTTTCACCTGTCATGTATGATAAACACATTTTACTACTATGAAGCTTAGTTCTGAGGCTGCAACGTATATGAAACAAAATTACACTGCAACCGTAATGTAGAAGTAATAGATATGGTTCGGGAGTATAAATATCTCTCAGCTCTGAATTTCTTGACAGCAGGCTGGTTTGGGAGTATAAATATCCAAATATCCAAACTTGTTCTGAATTTCTTCAGACACAGCAGACTGGTTAGGAAGAATAACTATCTTACGTAGCTCTGATGTCTGCAGCTCTAAAGCACAATGCCGTATCCACAGAGCTACCGAGGCCACTGTTTGCGTAGTCTGTCCAGATTACATGGTTCATTTGGCAAAGTGTTGGCTAAAAAACTAAAGCAAATGAGAGTGGAGATTCAAGTTCTTGTATACTCTTGTGTTTACAACTGCCGTCCTCAATTACTTAATGCATATGTCCTGCATTATACACGCTTTAAGTATGAAACAATGAAGATGACTTAATCTTTTTTTATGTAACTTAGAACTATCACTGAGGGCGAAGAATACCCTTGCGTGGAAAATTCCAAGTCAAACAAAGGGCCATAACTCTGTAATAAATTAAGCAATCAAAAATGGGTGATGTAAAGGGATCTACAGTCATCAGTTACATGTATATGCACAGGACAAAAATGTGTTAAGGGACGTGATGAGACAAAAATGTGGCATAAGTGAATTGTTGTTCAATGTTTTTTTTGTTTGTTGGTTTAAATTGTGTTTTTGGTCATTTTTAGCACATTTTAGGCCATATATGATGGTCGATTTTTTTTTGTGGTAGAGGCAGACAGCCCCATTTTTCCTGGATAGAACCAGTACTGTATATCTCCCTCCATCCGTAAGAATTGACACGTTCTCCCCTGAAAGTTGAGCTCCCAGTGGGATTCGAACCCACAGTGGTGAGAGGCGAGGTTTACAACGCAATGTTCTGTTAAACCCCTAGACCACGGAAGTGCTTCTTGTTCAGTGGTTCATCAAAACTATAAGTTATTTACATCCGCTCACGGAGGAAGGCAGAGGATACACAGAGGAATTCAAGATCACCCGGGGTGTGTTCAGGGTTATGGGTTACCACCGGCACCGGTATACGGTTATCATTGGGTACTGATATTACAACTGGTAACCAATAAATCTGGGTAGAACATGGTACCAACGGCAGTGCAAGGTTACCATTGACTACCGATATATTAGCAAAGTGGCAAGGCAGGGGATATCTGCCGTTTTTATACTTCAAAACCGGACATTTGAGTTTGTAGGCATTGTCCTGTTATTCACTTTTTATTGGGATTAAATTTTCAGCAATAAGCATTTCGATTATAATGTCGCTATTTTGAACTTATGCCATAACGAGGCCACTGATGCTTTCTTAGGTGTAGAGTCACGGTAAGATTGGTTACCAACATCTTACCTATCGGCAAACCGATAAGTAATGATAGCACCCGATGGTTATCGAAGGCTGCCTATGGCTAGCGAAGGTGCTTTCGGGAACCGATGGGAGAACCATGAATGCACTCACTCTCTATTCCCCTCTGTTTCTTTAAATGCCTAGTGAATATAGTCTCCGGTACAGAGGATTGTCCAGGTTTAATTCCCTTTCAGATCGACGATGCAGTGGGATCAACCTGCAAACTTCCGGTTATGAGGCAAGTGCATTCCCCACAGACCGAGACACCTATTATCTTAATCAATGGATATGGTAATATCTACCTTTACGAGTGTCGTCATCATCGTCAAAGGCTCGTATACGTTTCTGTTTGAAAGACTTCTTCACGGCCTTTGCTGAGAACAGCTGTGACTTTAGAATCTAGAAGTTGGCTCTATCTTCTGGCTGTATAAAACAGAAAACATTATCGCTAAACAAATATCTTCTTTTAAACTAATTCCTATCGCTTATTCAATTTATAAACAGAAACACATAGGATATTATTATACACTAATAACTACCATGTATTGAATGTTAAACATATACGTGCATGTAGAATCTTATTGTTCGGGGCGCTTGTTTCAGCTAAAGGTTTTTCAGCATTAACATGAGCAATTCTAATAGGTAACAGGTACATACTTTTTGAAAATCGGCCGAGAAATAAATATTTTACAGCCAAAATACTTTTTTGGTGGGTCTTTTTCCATGTAAATTCCTTGTTGTTGCTGGGACAGCAACAAATTAGGACATCTCAAATAACTTCAGACAGCCCTTAATAGTTTGCTATACAACTTTCAGTGTCTAAATTTACATTTATCAAACACATTAAAAGCATTTTTGGATAACAAAAGAAAATGTGCAGCACAATTTTGCATTGCAACTGATTTTGAAAAGCAAGGTATTTTTTTATTTACCACTAAAATGGATATACATCTTATTTTATAATAGGAACTAGTTAAATTTTGTCTTATAAGTCAAAACAAACTTTGGCTGAAACAAGCGCACCAAACAATAGTTCCTATATTCAATTCATGATATAAACTCATTTCAAAACAAGCTTCTAGCGAATTAAAAATACTGTTTCTAAACAAGTTTGGTACATTCACACGTCATTTGGTACAACATGTAAAACAAACAACATGTAAGGCAAACAAACTGTAAAACAAACAGGTTCATCAACATGCAGCAGTTAACTGTGTTTAATATTTATCACTGAGTTATTTAACACATACATTTTGCGTTATACACCACTTAATTTGGTGTTATTTAACATTTTAATGTTAGTGCTATTCAACATATAAAAATTTAGTTTTATTTAACATTTTAATGTTAGTGCTATTCAACATATAAACATTTAGTGTTATTTAATTTGGTGTTATTCAAAACTGTTTTATTCAAAACCTCAATTAAATGTTTTTCAAAACCCAAATTTAGTGTTACTCAGCACCTTAACTTAGTGTTACTCAGCACCTTAATTTAGTGTTACTCAGCACCTTAATTTAGTGTGTTACTCAGCACCTTAATTTAGTGTTACTCAGCACCTTAATTTAGTGTTATGCCTAAATATAGTCTTATTCAACACCTTATAGAAACTAACCAGACAAATGAGAAAATTACCCTACATAACCGTTTATCAAAATTCTATCAGAGTGTTCAGGTCATATAATAATGTATTTGTGCCAATTAAAAGTATAGGTTTATTAACGTGTTCTTAAAACATCCGTGATTGAATATGCGTAAAATGAATTGATAGCTACTTTAATAACCACAATGGTAATGTACATGATACAATTATGGTGGAATTTCTGAGTGATTTTCTGAGAACCCAATCTCCAGCTAGCTAAGGGACGTAATTCTTCTGCTAGCTAAGGGACGTAATTCTTCTGCTAGCTGAGGGACATTATTCTTCTGCTAGCTAAGGGACATAATTCTTCTGCTAGCTAAGGGACATTATTCTTCTGCTAGCTAAGGGACATTATTCTTCTGCTAGCTAAGGGACATTATTCTTCTGCTAGCTAAGGGACATAATTCTTCTGCTAGCTAAGGGACATTATTCTTCTGCTAGCTAAGGGACATTATTCTTCTGCTAGCTAAGGGACATTATTCTTCTGCTAGCTAAGGGACATAATTCTTCTGCTAGCTAAGGGACGTAATTCTTCTGCTAGCTAAGGGACGTAATTCTTCTGCTAGCTAAGGGACATTATTCTTCTGCTAGCTAAGGGACGTAATTCTTCTGCTAGCTAAGGGACATTATTCTTCTGCTAGCTAAGGGACATAATTCTTCTGCTAGCTAAGGGACATTATTCTTCTGCTAGCTAAGGGACATTATTCTTCTGCTAGCTAAGGGACATTATTCTTCTGCTAGCTAAGGGACATTATTCTTCTGCTAGCTAAGGGACATAATTCTTCTGCAAGCTAAGGGACATAATTCTTCTGCTAGCTAAGGGACATAATTCTTCTGCTAGCTAAGGGACATTATTCTTCTGCTAGCTAAGGGACATAATTCTTCTGCTAGCTAAGGGACATTATTCTTCTGCTAGCTAAGGGACATTATTCTTCTGCTAGCTAAGGGACGTTATTCTTCTGCTAGCTAAGGGACGTTATTCTTCTGCTAGCTAAGGGACGTAATTCTTCTGCTAGCTAAGGGACATAATTCTTCTGCTAGCTAAGGGACATTATTCTTCTGCTAGCTAAGGGACATAATTCTTCTGCTAGCTAAGGGACATTATTCTTCTGCTAGCTAAGGGACATTATTCTTCTGCTAGCTAAGGGACGTTATTCTTCTGCTAGCTAAGGGACGTAATTCTTCTGCTAGCTAAGGGACGTAATTCTTCTGCTAGCTAAGGGACATAATTCTTCTGCTAGCTAAGGGACATTAATCTTCTGCTAGCTAAGGGACATTATACTTCTGCTAGCTAAGGGACATAATTCTTCTGCTAGCTAAGGGACATTATTCTTCTGCTAGCTAAGGGACGTAATTCTTCTGCTAGCTAAGGGACATTATTCTTCTGCTAGCTAAGGGACATAATTCTTCTGCTAGCTAAGGGACATTATTCTTCTGCTAGCTAAGGGACATAATTCTTCTGCTAGCTAAGGGACATTATTCTTCTGCTAGCTAAGGGACATAATTCTTCTGCTAGCTAAGGGACATAATTCTTCTGCTAGCTAAGGGACATAATTCTTCTGCTAGCTAAGGGACATTATTCTTCTGCTAGCTAAGGGACATTATTCTTCTGCTAGCTAAGGGACGTAATTCTTCTGCTAGCTAAGGGACATTATTCTTCTGCTAGCTAAGGGACATAATTCTTCTGCTAGCTAAGGGACATAATTCTTCTGCTAGCTAAGGGACATTATTCTTCTGCTAGCTAAGGGACATTATTCTTCTGCTAGCTAAGGGACATTATTTTTCTGCTAGCTAAGGGACATAATTCTTCTGCTAGCTAAGGGACATAATTCTTCTGCTAGCTAAGGGACATTATTCTTCTGCTAGCTAAGGGACATTATTCTTCTGCTAGCTAAGGGACGTAATTCTTCTGCTAGCTAAGGGACATTATTCTTCTGCTAGCTAAGGGACATAATTCTTCTGCTAGCTAAGGGACATAATTCTTCTGCTAGCTAAGGGGCATTATTCTTCTGCTAGCTAAGGGACATTATACTTCTGCTAGCTAAGGGACATAATTCTTCTGCTAGCTAAGGGACATAATTCTTCTGCTAGCTAAGGGACATTATTCTTCTGCTAGCTAAGGGACATTAATCTTCTGCTAGCTAAGGGACATTATACTTCTGCTAGCTAAGGGACATTATTCTTCTGCTAGCTAAGGGACATAATTCTTCTGCTAGCTAAGGGACGTAATTCTTCTGCTAGCTAAGGGACATTATTCTTCTGCTAGCTAAGGGACATAATTCTTCTGCTAGCTAAGGGACGTAATTCTTCTGCTAGCTAAGGGACATTATTCTTCTGCTAGCTAAGGGACATAATTCTTCTGCTAGCTAAGGGACGTAATTCTTCTGCTAGCTAAGGGACATTATTCTTCTGCTAGCTAAGGGACATAATTCTTCTGCTAGCTAAGGGACGTAATTCTTCTGCTAGCTAAGGGACATTATTCTTCTGCTAGCTAAGGGACATTATTCTTCTGCTAGCTAAGGGACATTATTCTTCTGCTAGCTAAGGGACATTATTCTTCTGCTAGCTAAGGGACATAATTCTTCTGCTAGCTAAGGGACGTAATTCTTCTGCTAGCTAAGGGACATTATTCTTCTGCTAGCTAAGGGACATTATTCTTCTGCTAGCTAAGGGACATTATTCTTCTGCTAGCTAAGGGACATTAATCTTCTGCTAGCTAAGGGACATTATTCTTCTGCTAGCTAAGGGACATAATTCTTCTTCTAGCTAAGGGACGTAATTCTTCTGCTAGCTAAGGGACATTATTCTTCTGCTAGCTAAGGGACATTATTCTTCTGCTAGCTAAGGGACATTATTCTTCTGCTAGCTAAGGGACATAATTCTTCTGCTAGCTAAGGGACATTATTCTTCTGCTAGCTAAGGGACATTATTCTTCTGCTAGCTAAGGGACATTATTCTTCTGCTAGCTAAGGGACATAATTCTTCTGCTAGCTAAGGGACGTAATTCTTCTGCTAGCTAAGGGACATTATTCTTCTGCTAGCTAAGGGACATAATTCTTCTGCTAGCTAAGGGACATTATTCTTCTGCTAGCTAAGGGATATAAGTCTTGAACTAAAGGAACAAATATCTTTTACAGATTTTTAGACTTACTGTTGGGTTGTTCTTAGCCGCTTTCTTATCGTTCTTGTTCTTCTTTTTGCTCGGCATCACGAGTGGATCACCAAGTCTCAATGCAGCTAAAGTGAAAGTATTCTGCCATTAGTGCGAAATACTACAGATTCAAATGTTTAGGGCTATTCCATTAAAAACGTACATGGGACCCCAGGAGGGCACTTATGAAGAACACCCATCCATAGATGCAAAATTGAGTTTAAAGAATCAAATTACGGAAAATAGGGTTCACCCATAGATGTTTATTAAATTGTCTTTCCGGCATGTTCCGGGTATGTTTTAATGGAATAGCCATTCTCAAAACATTTATAAAACAAGTTGTTTATTTATGTTAAAAAAATATATAATAAGAAATACCAAAACTAGTTTCCTGCATTTGCTATTAATAAAAAAACAAAAAACATTTGGTGCCAATGAAAATAAATGAATTGATCACGTTCATGATGTTCTTATACATGGAACACAGTAGAAGCAAAACTCTACAGCCTATGTTAATGGCTTATAACCTTGTTGCAGACAGTTGATAGACTTTATATACTTGTATTTCTACATTTAAAATGCACAAAATTTGAAATAATTTGTATTTCTCATTATGAAATATTGTTGTTTTGTTATCTCTTTTTTTTTAAACTTTACTAGTAATCTTTTGTAAAATATTGAACGAGGCATATTTTCTCATCAAACCTTACATTTTTCTGCCATTCTTTCCTTATGAGTTTGGAACCAGTTGCATTTAGAATTTGAACCCATTTCTTTTTTCTTCGTCTCCAGTATTCGTTTGACTTTATTCATCTGATTTTCTGTCGATCTTAATTCTTTCTCCTCCGCCTCTTGTATTTCTATCTCAGCAATATCCTTCTCCAGGGCAACAATCTTATCACGATACTTTTTAATCACCTCTGCAAGAAATGTTAGATTTTAGATATTCTGCAAATAGCAACTTGATACACCTAAATATTAATTCAGAAGAAAGTAAAGGCAACAAATTCCATCATTTAAGCAACAAAAGTCAATTCCTTGGCAGCAAAAGTCATCGTTTTAGTTGCAAAACTGAGTTTTACTTTCAGCTGCAAAAGTTCATTTTAGCTGCAAAATGTGTTTGCTTAGTGTTGATAGTCATATTCCAGCACATTTTATGTATGAAGGCTGAGTTTTAGTGGTGGAGGCAGACCACCCACTTATTCCTGGGTAGAACCAGTACTGCATATCTCCAGCCACTTGTAGGAATCGACACTTTCCCAAGTCAAGCTCCCAGTGGATTAGCTGCAAAAGTGAATATTTTACCAGCAAAAGCCAACTTTTACTTTAAGCAGCAGAAGTGTTTTCTTAGCAACAAAAGTCACGTTAAGCGGTAAAAAATCAACGGTTTAGCAGCCAAAGTGAACATTTAAGTTCTGGCAAAAGTCAACTCTTAAGCAGCAAAAGTTCTAATTTTGAAAAGATCACCACTGTCAAATAAAGAAGGAAAGAAAATATTTTCCTGGTGTTTCCATAAAGCACAATTTTATAACAAACACGCACAATTCTACAAAACTTGAATGAAAAACCTCAGACATAGAGGATCTGACATGAGTTGTCATTTCATACACAATTTTATTAAACGAGTTCAGGAATTAGTTATTAAGCGAGCCTCTGGCGAGCTTAATAACAAATTCCTGGACGAGTTTAATAAAATTTTGTATGAAATGACGAGTCTCAGATCCTTTTTATCACATGAATTTGGAATTTTTGAATTTTGTTTAATTTTTAATTTTGAAATTTTGAAATTCTGAAATTTTGAAATTTTAAATTGTGAATATTCATGGAAACTGAATTTTTCATACTTATTTTTCACTGGTCAATATACAAAATCGCGTTTATCGGCCAAGTGTCCGCCATGCTTGTTTGTAAATATGCGGAGTGATATATAGGACAAGTGATTCGGTCGCCTTGTATTACACATGGTTAATATAAGGAAATACGTAATGGGTATACTATACGGAATACAAGCAGTTTCATGTGATAAAATAGGATTATTACTATAGTATTTTGTTCTGGAGTAGGTAAATGCCAGATCAGGATCGCACGAGAGGCGTAGCCTCGAGTGTGATCCTGATCTGGCAGTTACCTACAAATGTCCACTGGACACTTGTGTCGCCTGCCATGTGCTTATTTCAGCAAGTACAATCTAACTATAAAGTTTGAAGACAGGGAGTGCAATCCTTCATGAATAATGGCACTTCTTTTTTTTAAATGCTAAAGTTTAATATGAAAAGGGGCATACTGCATCTGCAATGAATAATTGATAAGGAAGAGCTGTATCAAGTTATGAGCTAGGTTAGGTTGCAGGTTAAAGTTTTATGAAAGGGGGCATAACTCTGCCAAAATGTGTAACGACATTCCTTGGGGTAAGACAAATGTGTGTGCAAAGTTTCATGAACATAGGTTTAAATACGTTTCAAGTTGTAGCCGGTTAATGAGATTGGTTAGGTTGCAGGTTAGGGTTTTATGGAAAGTGGCATAACTCTGCTGAAATGAGTCAAGAGTTATTGGTCATGAGTAACAACATTCCTTTGGTTAAGATAAAGATGTGTGTTCAGTTTGATGAACATAGGTCAAATACTTCTTAAGTCATGGCCAGTTACGAGCTTGGTTACGTTGCAGGTTAAGGTTTTATGAAAGGGAGCGTAACTCTTTCAAAATGAAAGTCAGAGTAATTGGACATGTGTAACAACATTCCTTGGGTTGAGATGAAAAAGTGTGTGAAGTTTGATGAACATAGGTTAAATATTGTTCAAGTGTCCAAGGTTAGGTTGCAGGTTAAAGCGCGACGGAGGACGACGGACGGAAAATGGACAAAGTGTGACGAACAAACGACGGACAAAGTGATCCTTAAGTGTCTGCCATGATACGCAGGCGACACAAAAATCTTGTTTACAAAATTAATGTACTGTGAGATTTTCATGTTAAAAATAAAAACTTCACAATAAAACATAGCAACAAATAAAAATCTCAATAATGTAACCACAGGCATAAAAACAAAGCTTTCCAAATGGAGCAGCTGCATAAAAACAAAGCGTTCCAAATGGAGGAGCTGGTAGTTTCAAAGAGTTGTTAGTGGAGGTAGCTGACTATTTTCCACCATTAACAAAAAACCTCTTTTGAAAATAAAATATATAATTCCACTTTAAATAGAAAAAAAAAATTACCTTGTGGTACAATTCTGGTTTTCAACGGAGTTTTAGCTTTCTTCACAATGTCCTTCAACAGTTTTCTTTCCTTTTCACCAACTAACGTGACTGATCTATCAATGCATTGTTGAAAGATGTTAAACAGCGAAATTCATATGGTGAAATAGATATTATATGGTAGAAATTATGGATAAATTCTAAAGGTACACATGGCAATCTTGATGTATTTATCTGGGATAACAGAAATGAATTCCTGTTAGGCAGGAATTTGATCAACACAATGACACTGAGGTAGGGAATTAGACAGAAACCGGTACCAACATGGGTATTTTAGATACAGATATTGACTTCTACCCTGGGGAGTTAAACATAAATTTAGCTCCTAGTAACAGGAATTAGACTTTTGTCTAATTTCCTGGGTATGCCCGCTGCCCCTGCAGTGGGAAAACATAGTACTACACATTATTGTTAAAATATATAAGGTATTGCAAACACACCCAAAATATATAATGTATTGCAAACACACCCATCAGTTTGAGAGTGGAACTTGGTGGACATGAAAATGAATAAGTTGACAATATTTTTTAATTTACCTTCCACTTTTACCAGCTCTGGCCGTCCTGCCAACTCTGTGTATATAGTGCTTGACCGTGTTGGGCATAGTAACGTTGATAATCTACAATACATAGCAAACAATCAAATAACAAATAGAAACAAGTTGATAATCTACAATACATAGCAAACAGTCAAATAACAAATAGAAACAAGTTGATAATCTATAATACATAGCAAAGAGACAAAGAACAAATAGAAACAAGCTGATAATCTATCATACATAGCAAACAGTCAAAGAACAAATAGAAACAAGTTGATAATCTATAATACATAGCAAAGAGACAAAGAACAAATAGAAACAAGCTGATAATCTATCATACATAGCAAACAGTCAAAGAACAAATAGAAACAAGTTAATAATCTATCATACATAGCAAACAGTCAAATAACAAATAGAAACAAGTTGATAATCTATCATACATAGCAAACACTCAAATAATAAATAGAAACAAGTTGATAATCTATCATACATAGCAAACAGTCAAATAACAAATAGAAACAAGTTGATAATCTATCATACATAGCAAACAGTCAAATAACAAATAGAAACAAGTTGATAATCTATCATACATAGCAAACAGTCAAATAACAAATAGAAACAAGTTGATAATCTATCATACATAGCAAACAGTCAAATAACAAACAGAAACAAGTTGACAATCTATAATACATAGCAAACAGTCAAATAACAGACAGGAACAAGATGACAATCTATAATACATAGCAAACAGTCAAATTACAAATAGAAACAAGTTGTTATTGGAGAGCACTGTAATATCAACACATAAAAATATTTTTTAAACTTTAATAGATTTGGCAAATATTGGGCGTGGCATGGATTGAATGTTTAACAATTGGGCTGCCGGTAAGCACAAAAGACCATTATGGCAAGCCCTTACAGCAGAAAGCATTAAGCAATAAAGCAAATAGAATATTACAATATTAAGGACATAAATACATGTGCACCAAATTAAATGTTCATTATGAAAGCAACTTTTCTGATAAGCATTTAAGCAAGTGTTGAAAGCACGGTTGATATTCAAGCATAATTACAAGTGCACCAAATTCAATCAATTTAAAATGTTTTTTAGCAATTCGTACGGACAGCAAATTTGTATATAATTTATGTTTAGATTACAATTCAGTCTCTGGGTATACAGGAGCTGAATAAAGTTAAACTGAAACGTATATGTCCTTCCTTTCACACCTTCGCTGCCCGCCATATGGATGGGTGCCCAAACACTCCAAGTCCTAGAGTGTTCAGGCTCCCATCCACCGCCAAAAATAGGGGAAACATTTTTTGGCAGCAGCGAAGAGTGACCACCAAAAGCAAAGTATCCTAATGCCACGCCCAAAACAAAACCGGTCCAAAAAGGAATATATTTTCCTTATCACTGCCTACTTTTAGTGAAAAATTCGGCGGACACGCGCATCATTGAGTGTCCAGGCTCCCATCCATCGCCAAAAACGGAGGAAACAATTTTTTGGCAGCAGCGAAGAGTGCGTATCAAAAGCAAAATAACCGAATGCCATGCCCAAAACAGAAACGGTGCCAAAAAAGTATATATTTCCTTATCGCTGCCCACTTTTAATGAAAAATTCAAATCCAGCCAGAAACAGGTTAAGAAACAAGTCGTTCCCCATATTTGAGAAATGAACACCATCCGGTTCAAGACAGGTATCATCAGCCTGAATGTATTCTTGTAGCAGAAAAAGGCCCCCAATAACTATTATCGCCGTAACAGCGTAACTGTTTAGTCACTTTCTGGCCCTTTCGTTTGCAAAAGGGTAGTTAGGCTAACGCCATGAAAGCCTAGAAAGTATAGGAGACCAAATAACGACCACATTATATAAATTGACTCCAAAAACTCGGTCAGAAGCCTAACATGCTTTCTAAGAACCTTTAATAGGTATTTCTCTAAACCAGTTCCCAAGGATCACGTGAGTTGATGCATCAGACATTGACAATATAAATAAATGTCAGAAAAATATGCAGTATGTAAAGGCTTGAGGAAGATTGTAACCTTTAATGTGTGGCGTCAAACCCAAATTGATTGTTAAACGTTTCGAAGTTGTCATAAATTAGCAGCAGAAATAAAAAATAATATAAGTGTAAAGTGTACATGTTACTCTATTTCAGACCTTGAACATTGAATGATTTCTGATGAAGCATGTATCCTTTCCTCCTGTTTCGTGTGCCACTGTTATTTCATTTCAGTCAGCAAACAACTGATATACATTTGTCTGTATATAATATGCACATTTACCCAATTGTAATAACTTTTGCCACCTTGATAATCAAGTTTATGTCTAATCTGAACAGGTCTTTAACTGCATTTTGACCCTTAACCTACGATCGGTTCTTAGACTTGTGTATCAATCAATAAAGGCTAAACCATGTAACACTCCGACAGCAATACACGAAGAACATGTATCCTTTTCAAGTAAACTAGCCCGCATTAAAAAAGTTAGCCACACAACTGTGTAAACTCACTTTAACTAATACAGAAAGATGTCATGTGAGGCTGACTATTGGAACGACATTTATCTCATTTATCACCTTCTTGTATGACAACCTAAATCTTGGAGGAAATGTGTTATTAAAATACAATTTGCAACCTGCCCAGGTTCTATTGTGCAATATACCTTTTGGAGTTTATATAACTTTGACTATGACTATTGACTATAAACCCCAGAGCTACACAAACACACACACACACACTCTGTAGTGTGGAACCCTGCAGAGAAGTTGTTATTTTGAATCGACACAGCACAGAAGGGTTTTATAAGTTGGTGACCATGCACTAACTGGTTTAAAGGGCTGTGTATTGACTAGGGACAGGCCGAAAAGAAACAGATAACTGAACTTCAATGAACCCCTTGCAAAAATACCTGGTGCAGTATAAATAAAACATCAACCTGGTGCAGGATAATGAAACCTCATCGATCTAAAAGGATTGGCCCAACAATAAACCAATGATAAAATGGAATACCCTTAAATTGAGGCATTATGATAAGTATGTAACTTTTGTCCATGTTTTGAATATGGACACCACTGATAAAGCACTGTCGATGCATTAAATATGAATGTATTAAACGAATGTAGGGAGATATTCCCAAACTCTACACGACATAGTTTTGAAAATCACAAAGCTGCTATGTAGCGAATGTTTTTCTTGTATAACAAGTAAAAAGTGGAACTTTACATACAATACCAACACTGGAGGACTCTATGACCTGTTCCACACATTGCATCCGATACCGACATAACTTTTGACTGGTGTAAGGACAACTCGATGGTGACACAAAATACCAACACTGGAGGACTCTATGGTTACACAAACTGAAATATAGGGCAAAATGTTCGAGAGAATGAAACAAAATAAATCTTGAAAGAAGTGATAGAGATCCAATCATAATTAAGCATCAGCAGCAACAGCATTCGTATATAAAAATCTGTAATGAAGACATCATGGTACGCAAACTGAATAATTGTAAAGCTGATCGCTAGACGAAAAGCATAGGATGTTTTATAAACAGACAATTTAGAAGAAAGGAGGCATGAATTGATTTTAAACTGTTAAACAGTATTAATTCAAATGAAAAATAATGCCAAAACCAAGACAATGCTTCCGCACTATCATAGACGCACGCCCCGACAGTATGACGTAACCTACCGCTCTGGGTCATGAATATGCATTGCCTCCATTGTCAGAACAACAACTTTTATTAGCAACAACAGTCAACGGCAGCAAGTTAAAATTAGCTGATATCAACAAACTGTTGAGATATACTTATCCGCAGTAAGAAAACATATTGCCTAAACACTCCAAATACATGGTTAGCATCATAAAACACGATTACACCAACAGCCTTGGAGTTAAATAATAGCAGCAGGAGCTGAAAACATAGTGCACAACAACGATAATGATAACAGTAGGCGAACACTATGGCGTAATAGACATTTCTCCATCGAGTAGATGGTTTCCAACAGATTATTCCTTTATAAATGGTTTTCATAATAGTTATTAAATAATAAGTGCAGTAGCTATGGACATCATCCGCAGAATGACAACAATTATATTTAGCTCTGCCTTGAGTCGAATAATAATATTTTACTAATGTGACTCACTGTTATTTACAGTTTTAATTGCCTCTCGAATGACTCAATAATTATTATTATTTTCATTGTTTTTGCAAATTGAATAAATTTCAGTTGAAAATGTAGTCTAACTACTGTCATTACAAACCGGATATTGTTTTTATATTGATACCATTTTCAATTTCCTAGTGTGAACTGTTTGCAGTAACAAACAATCTACCGCCACCATATCTACAACGAACTTGCAATTTGCATACGCCTGGTGGAAAAAAGATATGATAATTTATTTATTTTTGGGTGATTTTTGCATTATCTACGACAACAGCATTATAAAGCGTATAAAAATGAGTCCTGTTTCCCGGAGGCTGTGATCTGTTCCTCTATCTGACGAACGTCTTGTGTACGGCCTTTTCTGCAACCAATCGAGTCACTCAATGATATGTGACGTCACTGAATAGCTGAACGTACACCCTTTGGATCTGCTGGGAGGCAAACACTGACTTTTCCAGGTGGGATCATCAACCACGTTACCGGCAGAGAACTAACCATCGAACTGTTCGGCTCGCTTTCCACGACTCATTATCCAGTGTGATTATGAAAACAAAAAAGAGGCGTAGAATGTATAAACCTAGCACAAATGAGTACAGATGGAGGACAAATGAAAAGAAAATCCTAAATAGTAATACCAACTTATTATAATAACTGATTGTGCAGACTTCATGTAGATCTAGTCTGTTTATTTTTATTTTATTGATTTTTTTTATTTTTTTTTAAATATTATTAGCATTATTATATATATATTATTATTATTATATTTATTTAATTATTATTATTACCCCACTATTATTATTATTCCAAACACCCGAAAACTCCCTCAGTTGAAACGCACCGAGACATAAAAAATGCTGTAGCATTTAGATATGATATACACTTTAGATTCCTTTAGCCAGCCAGTATAATTCCATTGACTGATATATAACCCCCAGAGGGCAAGGCACACTGCCTGTAGTATTTTGGAAGAGATTGAAATCAGTTCACATACGATCATCACTAAATACAGATTCACTATTACAGACGTCTTGTTCTTTAAACACACCCAGCAAGCGTTACACTTGCAACAGTCCTGAACATATTCAGTTAAAAAGTAATCTAGCGAGACGCAACACAACCACATTGTTCTAATGTAGCATATATATATCGAAACAGCTGATTGACCCACTTAGCGTGGGAATTAACAGCGTGGGGAACGATGACTCACTCCACATTTCGGCAATATTAATTAAATGATTTATGAGAACGTTTATTTAAAGTAAATATGAATGAGAAAGGGAATCTCACAGGATATAAACAAAGGAAGAGACGAAATAAAGCTTACGTTAATAAAATTGAAAGAAGAAGTTGGTCTGACGAGAATCGGAAATGGCCGTCAAACAAAGGAAAATGAAAACGTTATTTGCATCCTGCCACAACGTGAACATCTGTATGAATAAATTGAAACGAATACGGAGATACGACCTAATCGAAGCTAAAAGCACGAGCAACAGGATTATGACAAAATCATAGATCCTGCGAGTCTAATTTCAAGGAAATTAAGTTTTTAACTGTAAGCTCAAAAAACATCATACCTCTCTGTTAAAATCTTGACAGCCGGTGTGCATGTAAAAAATGCACCGTGAAATTTACTCAATCTCAAAAATTATCTACAGCGAGTGTTGCCTCCAATAACCATTGACTATAAAAGATATTATAGTCAGTAATAATCTATCACACATAGCAAACAGTCAAATAAAAAATAGAAACAAGTTGATAATCTATCATACGTAGCAAACAGTCAAATAACAAATAGAAACAAGTTGATAATCTATAATACATAGCAAATAGTCAAAGAACAAATAGAAACAAGTTGATAATCTATAATACATAGCAAACAGTCAAAGAACTGAATTGAATTGAATTTTGTTTAATGACTCATCAAAACATTATCGGTTACATAAGAGAGCCAGTTCAATGTGCAAGGAGGATTAACTCCGATACAAGGGACCACCGGGTTTACGTCCCAATCTGAGGAACGAAGCTAAGGTAAAGTGTCTTGCCCAAGGACACAGCGATGAAGTTTGGTGGTGCCAGTGAGGCTTGAACCCCGCTCCTCTGGTTCAATGTCTACCGTGCTATCCACTGGGTCACACCAGCCCCCTTTCAGTAAAATAACAAATAGAAAGAATAGAAACAGTAAAAGATCAAATAGAAACTGAAATGAAACAAATGAAAACAGTGGGGGTTAATATCCTGGTCACAAATGTAAAGTCATATTGGGACAGTGGCCAGAGTGTGAACCCATGATAGAGGTCTGTATGCCACTGCCAGAGTGTGAACCCATGATAGAGGTCTGCATGCCACTGCAAGAGTGTGAACCCATGATAGAGGTCTGTATGCCACTGCCAGAGTGTGAACCCATGATGCAGAGGTCTGTATTCCACTGACATAGTGTGAACCCATTATACAGAGGTCTGTATGCCACTGCCAGAGTCTGAACCCATGATATAGAGGTCTGTATGCCAATGACAAAGTGTGAACCCATGATAGAGCTATGTATGCCAGACAGAGTGTGAACCCATGATAGAGGTCTGTATGCCACTGCCAGAGTGTAAACCCATGATAGAGGTCTGTATGCCACTGCCAGAGTGTGAACCCATGATAGAGGTCTGTATGCCACTGCCAGAGTGTGAACCCATGATAGAGGTATGTATTCCAGACAGAGTGTGAACCTATGATAGAGGTCTGTATGCCACTGCCAGAGTGTGAACCCATGATAGAGGTCTTCATGCCACTGCAAGAGTGTGAACCCATGATAGAGGTATGTATTCCAGACAGAGTGTGAACCCACGATAGAGGTCTGTATGCCACTGCCAGAGTGTGAACCCATGATAGAGGTCTGTATGCCACTGCAAGAGTGTGAACCCATGATAGAGGTCTGTATGCCACTGCCAGAGTGTGAACCCATGATGCAGAGGTCTGTATTCCACTGCCAGAGTGTGAACCCATGATATAGAGGTCGGTATGCCACTGCCAGAGTGTGAACCCATGATAGAGGTGTGTATGCCAGACAGAGTGTGAACCCATGATAGAGGTCTGTATGCCACTGCCAGAGTGTGAACCCATGATAGAGGTCTGTATGCCACTGCCAGAGTGTGAACCCATGATAGAGGTATGTATTCCAGACAGAGTGTGAACCCATGATAGAGGTCTGTATGCCACTGCCAGAGTGTGAACCCATGATAGAGGTATGTATGCCACTGCCAGAGTGTGAACCCATGATAGAGGTCTGTATGCCACTGCCGGAGTGTGAACCCATGATAGAGGTATGTATGCCACTGACAGTGTGAACCCATGATAGAGGTCTGTATCTCTAAAATGCAAGACTTTATTCAATGAGCTAACGAGAACGCCTAAACAGGAACTGATGAAACATGCTGTTAAAGCATGAACAATAAAAGTACACGGGCTGATAAAGGGAGAAGGTGACATGCTTGACTTTCTAATAAAAATAATATGCCTGTTAATTTTGGTCACAGAAAGTGATATATGGGGAATGGTAGTCAGACAATAACGGAGATGAAGATGATCACGGGAATAAACATTATCCTCGATCCCCATTTATCATGTTCATTTTAAAATCTCGTTTAAGAAAAAAATCCCATTGGTGGCGATGGTAGTGTGGTGGCGGTAGGATGGGGGGGCTCAATCTATTATATACGGAACAACAGTTTGTTTGTTTTTTGGCCCCTGCCAACTGGGGCCCCTAAACGCATGATGAAATAATGTAGAAAAATAAGAGCATTTTTCAGACCATTTTTCAAACAGGGAAAAGGTACATAGCTTTAGCAAAGTATGGTACTGAACTATGATTTGTTTATTATTTGTGTCAATAAGTTGTTTAAACCCGAACTAAGCGCAAAATGGAGTAAGGCCCTGGTTTGTGCAGTTGAAGGTAGTACAACAAAAGGACAAACGGTGACAACTGTATTAAAGGGACCACTAAAAGAAAGACCAAATTTGGTATTTTAATTAACATAGGTGGTCTCTTAGTACAAGTGGATTTTAATTAAAAATGACAGTCGGGAATGGAAATGGTTGTCTCTTAAAATAGATGGTCTATAATAGAGATGAGGCGACACCTGTATTAAAAGACCACTAAAGGGAAGAACACATTTGGTCTCTTTTGACACGTGTGATATCTTAATACATGTACATGTGCATTTTAATTAAAAACAAAAGTTGGGAATTGACATGGTCTCTTAATAGAAATAGTCTAAACAAGACAGTCAACATTCCAGATTTCTGGAACTAGTTTACTCACAGTTTTCACCCGGTGTATGTCGAGACCACGGGCAGCCAGGTCCGTAGCCAACAGTACATATACCTCTGCATCCTTGAACCTCTTCAGTGTATCCTATCTCTAAACAAATATACATTTACTCATTAGAGTATTCCATTAAAACATATCAGGGACCCCAGAAAGACAATTTAATAAACATCTATGGGTGAAATCAATTTCCGAAATTTGGCTCTTTAAACTCAATTTTGTGTTCAATTTCAAAAGTGCCTTCCTGGTAGGTTTTAATGGAAAAGCCCTTAACAGTGTCAGACATCTCACTTGACCAGCAATGATCGTCTCATTAATGGAAAATTGTTGTTTAATGGCCCATCACCACATTATAGGTCATAAACGAGCTGCTCCAGAGAGAGGGAATAATTCATAAGAATCCAGGAACCTTGCCCTAATATCTATATGATTCCTATGGTGCCTTTAACATGCTCGGAGAACAGACACTGATACATGGGACTGCCCGGTTTTCGATCCTTTCAGATGGGCGAGGCTTTGGGAAGTGTCTTGCCCAAGGACACAATGAAGTAACCTAGTGGGGCCAATGAGGCTCAACCCTGTGATCTTAATCTTAAATGTCAAACTATCCACTGGGCCATAGTGGCCCTATAAGAGGAGAAAGTAGCCACCTCACAGTATACTGTATATGCACATTGCAAATTTCTCCACTAATGTAACTGTATATACAGTTTTTCAACTTACCCATAGCTTAAAATAATGATAATAAACCTGTTGACATATACTTTTTTTTTAATCACAGACATTAACCTCCAATACATACGATACCATACCATATTCACAGACATTAACCTCCAATACATACGATACCATACCATATTCACAGACATTAACCTCCAATACATACGATACCATACCATATTCACAGACATTAACCTCCAATACATATGATACCATACCATATTAATCACAGACATTAACCTCCAATACATACCATACCATACCATATTCACAGACATTAACCTCCAATACATACCATACCATACCATATTCACAGACATTAACCTCCAATACATATGATACCATACCATATTAATCACAGACATTAACCTCCAATACATACCATACCATACCATATTCACAGACATTAACCTCCAATACATACCATACCATACCATATTCACAGACATTAACCTCCAATACATATGATACCATACCATATTAATCACAGACATTAACCTCCAATACATACCATACTATACCATATTCACAGACATTAACCTCCAATACATACGATACCATACCATATTCACAGACATTAACCTCCCATACATAGATACCATACCATATTCACAGCCATTAACCTCCAATACATACGATACCATACCATATTCACAGACATTAACCTCCAATACATATGATACCATACCATATTAATCACAGACATTAACCTCCAATACATACCATACCATACCATATTCACAGACATTAACCTCCAATACATACCATACCATACCATATTCACAGACATGAACCTCCCATACATAGATACCATACCATATTAATCACAGACATTAACCTCCAATACATATGATACCATACCATATTCACAGACATTAACCTCCAATACATATGATACCATACCAACATTACCCTCCAGTACATACGATACCATACCATATTCGATAGCATTTCATGTCCCTATCCTGTCAACTTAAATATTTTGAAAATTCAAACTCTATAGACACAATATAAATGGCTTTAACCAGCCAGACGAAACCCCAATACTGGAACATCAAAGAGTTACCGACTCATAATTCATTTTAAGCATATTCCATCATGGATATTTTAAGAATCCATGAATAAACCTATACTTTCAATCAGCACATATACATTATTAAGATTTATAGAGGGCGAGGCGATAGCCGAGTCCCCCTATACATCTGACTGACCCCACATGTTTCTGTAGGTGGTCAGTAACAAACCCAATAACTGATTTATTGTATCGAGCACCTCTTTTAAGGCAAATGCCGATATTTAACCCATTTTAATGGAGTGTCAACGTCATTCAGACGTTCGCGCAATTCGACGTCGTGACGTCAACGACGTCATGACGTTGACGTCACGACCGGTACAGTTTAAAAACATTATTAAATTTACTTATGTTTGTTACTAACACCGTAAAGAACTATTTGCAAATGATATAAACTTTGAATCGGAATTGTAGTCCATATTGTTTTAGTGACCCTCTATGAAATCTACTGACCCACTATAGAATAATAGAGGGTCACCATGTAACCGCTCTAATCCAATGAAATTCCTAGGATTTTGTGCGAGGTGCAATAATATTACATGACCTGGATAGAGTTTCAATAAACAGTTTAGTAGAGTAATTTTGATATTTAGCGGGTTAGTTTCTTTAATATTGAATTTTGTATAAAATTTTATTTTTGCAAAAAATGAGAAACTCAAATTGAAACAGTAATGCAAAAAGAATAACTTGACTAACCTGTGCTTGTGACAAGTTTCCGTGTAACTCGCCCACATTTATTCCCAGCAAGCCCAGTACCAGATGCATCCTGTGTGCCTGCACCTTGGTCTGTATGAACACAATACAGTGGTCCTGAAATGTCCGACTCACTAGGGCTGCAACAAATGACATTTTTCCATTAGTTTTGTTGTTGATATCTTGGACGTTGTTTTTTTGATACTTTACAATATGGAATTTTACAGTCAGGATATCCCATCACAATACCAAAAACAATGCCCAAGAAATGACAGGTACTTTGTTTGTTTATATTCCATTTACTCCTAGTAGATCTGTCCTACTGTATGAACTATGTACAGACAGACAGAAGCCATTACTATATCCCCTTCTGCCTTCAGTAACGGGGGATGGGAGATAAAAAGGAGCATAGTTCTGCTAAAATTCATAACAGAGTTATGGCCCTTGTCTGTATAAGTTCCTATTATGAAAGTGAATGCATGTGTAAAGTTTCAATTAATTCCTTTAAGCGGTTTCTGAGATGTGTTTAATGTATAAGGTAAACCGACGCCGATGTCAGGACAAGTAGAATAGCTTGCCTTTGCCTCAAAAAGTAGAGCAAAACTGCAGGTATCAAATGCCTTAAATCAAGATGGTTATAATTCCTACCTGCCACCACCACCTCCATGTCACCCTCCCTGTTTGGGCGTATCCTGATAAATTCTTGCCGCAGTTTAAAGGCCGTATCTGTGCTCTCGTTGATAAACACACGAATCGGCCGATTTAAAGACACAGCAGCGAGATCTTTGACCTGTAAAAATGTAGAATTAGATTTAGCAATACATGAATTTCATTGCGATAACTTGTTGAGATGCATTCAGAATATAGTATTGTATTCAATATCGATTTTAAATTCATCTATATCAAATGTGACAAATGAGCGGTGTGTTGATCCCCTGATGCCACTGGACCCTTGATGCCACTGGACCCATGATGCCACTGAACCCTTGTGACAATCTTGTGTAAAGGTCTAAAAATATATTTTTTTTGTCTTGAGCATTTTGATTTTAGTAAATACACAGATTACTATTCTTATTCTGAACCGGATACCCATGATTGAATCATTTTCTTGCATACCACTGACATTTTGTGCGTTGACATTGCCAACTACTATTATAAAATGTTTTCCCATGTATACTTGCTTCTACAATGATGTTATCAACACCACCGTTATGCACGTGACTTCTATCTGCCCCCATATGAAAGATCAGGCTTTCCATCACTCGTGTAAAACACAGATACCCTTATCCGGTATGCAAAAAAGTACTATCTACAAACCAGTAGTTCAAACAATAATAGTAATACACTGGTTACATAAGCCAACAAACATGTTTTTGTTTAATACAGTTTCGCCCATATACTAGCATTTACTTCTTCTGACATGGTGGCCGAGAACAACATTGTCTGTCTTGTCCGTGAACACAGCGGGATCACCTCCTTCATCTGCTCAGCAAAGTACTCGTCCAACATTCTATAAATGAGTATTAACTGCTAGATTTACACCAGAACTTGTAGTTACAGTTTACTGTGTGCTGAACAGTTGACCACTACCTAAAACTTCATCATCAATATCTTATTTTATAACAAGTGTTCAACACTTCTTCTGATCACTACCAGCATGCTTGTGGTCATCATCATCAAACACTTTTTCCTAATCACCATCTTGATCCTCCTCCTCATCATCATAATCAACCTAATCTTCCTCAACATTGTGCAATTCATCATCATTAGCATCATTTACAGTTATCAATTTTATAATCAGCATCGTCAACCGGACAACCTAATCTTCCTCAACGTACATCTTCCCCATACAATTCATCTACCTAAGTATCATCACCATAATCACTACGTTAATTAAATTTAAACAATATTTTAAGAAGTAATGAATGGGATTGGACAACAGGCAATGCGTAAGATCTCTCCCATATCACTGTGTTATAATAACATCCTTGTTTTAACCAGAATGAGGACTCCATAATCATCACATATACCAAACAATTATTAATGCCTTATACTTTTTTAACACCAAAATATTAATTTCTCTAAACACAACTGTATCAAACAATATCAGGGCCCACAAATATTTAATAGAATATAAGACTCTTTTTTTTTTTTAAACCGGTATCTGTGTCAGAGCCTACCTGTCGGCCTCGTCTAGAACCAGTATTTCCACGCTGTTGAGATTAAAACTCGGCGAATTATGAAGATGATCTATCAACCTTCCAGGGGTGGCTATCACGATGTCTGGACCAAGTCTGAGAGCAGCCTCTTGCTGTTTGATATCAAGACCACCTATTGTAAGTAAATAGTTTACTTCAAATATCTTTTAATTACTTTATTATTTTTTTTCCCAATCAGTGATGTGTAATATTTTGACTTGATGTCTATACATTTTCTCTGTGAGATATGCTTGTTTTTTTTAAACTAGCAAACTTTTTTTTTTAATTCTAAATTAATGATACCATATACCATAAAATGAAAATTTAATCTTCAACTTCATGTCACAGAGCGAGTTTTACTATAACAAGTTTTTATTTTAACACTGAAGTGCATCCGTGGTCGAGGAGTTAACGTTGCGCTGTAAACCTCGCCTTTCACCGCTGCGGGTTTGATTCCACTGGGAGATCAACTTGTGAGATGGTGCCAATTCTTACGGATGGCAGGAGGTATACAGTACTGGTTCTCCACCACAATAAAAGTTGATCGTCATATATCGCCTAACAGCATTCAAACAAACTATTTAACATTAAACTTTCAGATTACACTTCTCTCAAGATTAGAAACATGCATTTTCACTTACCAGCCAAGAGCGTTATGTCTATATTTGTGTAGTTAGCCAGGTGTTTGGCGACGGTGTGTACTTGGACGGCCAACTCACGCGTCGGCACGAGGATCAGTACTCTTGTAACGGGAGCTTGTTTTGGTTTGTACAGCAGCCTCTCCAAGATGGGCAACATAAACGCCACAGTCTTTCCTGTAATTCAATGATACCAATGAACCATAAAACATACTCATGTAAATATTAAGAATGTATACTTTCGTGTAACATGTATCGAATTTGGTCGCTGCACTGTAAATATGTTTTCCAAAATGACATTTTCCCCGTGTTGCCTGCTCATAATATCAACCCATATAATGTTTCACGTAACAATTTTGGTGGCTTCATTTCTCAAGTAAGGAAGCACACAACTGAATTTCAACACAACTCAGTAACAAGTACTATATATCTGCTTATAAGAATGGTCACCTTTACAGTGGTTTAACAGCACTCACCTGATCCAGTGACAGCACAGGCACATATGTCCCTGCCCAACAGGGCTATAGGTATGGTGGCTGCCTGTATAGGAGTTGGCTTCTCAAAGTTCATCTGGCCAAGGGACTGAAATATTAAAATAGAATGTAACATGTGAAATGAGATAAAAGCGACAATGAATTTAAGGGTGCTGCAAACCAATAACGATTCTTTTAATGTCAAACACGCTCGGTTTTCACCAATAAAGGTACATACAACTTCCACGACCCAGTGGTAAATGCGAGAGGTTACCGTGGTCACCCACCTGAACATTATAGGGACTGAAGTGTTAACACTACAATGATCTCGTTAATGTTAAACAGTAATGCCCTCAATTTTCACTGAAGGATACCTATTTCAATTCACAACACAGTGGTTATATGAGAGGTTAACATGCCCATCCACTCTTAGCTTTTCTCCCACATCAAGCCACCAATAACAGATGTGTCCCGAGTCATTAAGAGTGAATTGTATAATAATATGGCCTGTTTATTTCATAGCTAACGAAATAGATATTTTTTTTTTTTATTGAATTGAATACCTCATTTCTGTCATATTGTCAATTGAATACCTCATTTCTGTCATATTGTCAATTCTTAGTATCAAGATTTTGAAGTTTAAAATCAGAAAAAAACAATTGCAGGAAATTTAAAAAATAGAGGAAACATTCACGTTTAGTTCTTTTCTATATATATCGAAACAGTTTGTCAACCATTCAACACATGTAAATAAACCATAAGGATTTATTAGATAGTAAAGTAAGTTGACGCAGAATTCCTCTGTTGACCCGTCCACTCTGAGAGTAGCTATAAATAATCTAAACATTAGTTGAGACCTTTAACAACATTCAATTATATACTCAACTGGTTACATACCTTCATTAATGGCCTCGACACGTTCATTTCTTGGAAGGACATATTTTCATCGTATGTGTCCATGTTCTCTGAAAACTGTACTTTCTCCACCTCCTGTAATGAAGTATGTGGTTTAAAAGACAAAACTGACGTTACATTCAATCAAAATGTAATACCACATGTATTACATTTAAAATTTAAATTTAAATAAAAAAAAAAAAATTTTGATTGACTTTAAAGTTCGAATTTACATAATGCAGTCTATCAAAAATATATTATTGCTTTTGAAATTTAAATTTTAAAGTCTATTTAAAAGCTATTATAATTGTTATTATATTAAGTCCATTATCTTTTCAAGTCTTGGCATATATGTTACAGGGCTAGAAAAATGTGCAGCCAGACCTGGGCTCGAACCCGGGACCTTCAGACTACCGTTCCGATGCTCTACCGACTGAGCTAACCGGCCGGACAATGCAACATCAATCTACCTGTCAGATATCTATGAACCCTGACATGTACTCCCCCTACAGATCATAATTCGTCCTCAAATCTCCATGGTGTTTCTCGGAGTTTACTCAGTCACGGCCGAAAGTTGGGCGTCAAATGTTACAGGGCTAGAAAAATGTGCAGCCAGACCAGGGCTCGAACCCAGGACCTTCAGACTACTGTTCCGATGCTCTACCGACTGAGCTAACCGGCCGGACAATGCAACATCAATCTACCTGTTAGATATCTATGAACCGTGACATATAAGTTTCACTCAATACTGAAAAACAGAACCAATATTCCCCAGACTTCAACAATCCTTTCAAGAAACATCTGATGATCATCCTGAGGACAGTCATGGTAACATATATTTTGTCTTGTGACTAGAGGACATTTTTTAAATATATTACATCGGATTCTTACACGTGAATAATTTTCAAAGAATGCATCTTCCTATTAAAAATGAGACTTGTGACAATTTTGTTTTATAAATATTATCCACAAATGTCATTTATTAGACATAACAATCAACTTAAAGGTGAATGGCCACCCATTTTGTATGAACATTTTTTGGTAGTCCCGGAGAAAAACATATATTTAAAACCGCTACTAAGTTGTATGTAAAAAGTATGTATTATTTGCATGACGTAGATACTACTTTTACCACTGTGTGAGTGCAAGGGGAAATGGGGTAAATCTGAATTGTATAGATGCACAACTGTTGCCAGATAATTGATAAATACATTTACCTGTGGATTAAATTAACTGTTCAAAGTTTTCTACGTCATTTACCTGTGGATTAAATTAACTGTTCAAAGTTTTCTGCGTCATCAAATAAAATCTTATTCACAGATATTGCAATGTGTGAATTGTAAATATCTATTGTTGTGTATTGATTTTGGTTTAAATAAACATAAACATGTTCATGAGACAAAACATGGCTGGAGAACTTTAAGTTCCCCAACAATATTCATTTTGAAATAAACTGATTTTGAATACCAATTTCGTCATTATACAAACTTGAATACCTCTTCTTCCTCTCCTTTTCTCTTTTTTCCTTTCTTTTTCCGCTTATCTTTCAGCTTGATTGTGTCTAAAAAATGAAAATTGAAAAATTCAAAGCAAATTCATCACTACTTTAAATAAGAAAACTTTTGTTGTTTGATACTTCAATCCATACTGTTATATGACCCACTAGTGGTGGGCTTTCAGGACAGATTATCCGAACTTAATTCGAACATGTAAAACTTGATCCAAACTGAACAAGAACAGTGGTATTTTAAAGAGACAAACAGTAATCTGGAAGGTTTATCCAGCATTAAAATTAGCCTCTCAGTTTATTATTCCAGTATCATTTTGACTTTAAATCTGCTTGCATATATTTGAATTTTCAACTTTTCTTCATTATTCTACCGTAGTTTTGTGAATATTATCAGTCAAATATAAACAACAGTTAGTAATACGCAAAAACAATTTGCTTTATACTATTCTCTGGTGATAATAATTAATATTAATGATTGAACAAATGCAATTTATGTAGAAAAGCTAACAGGATGCAGCTAGTTTTACAAAAAAAATCAAGATTGCTGTGTGCCCCTTTAATATGTATTTGACTTGTATTCAAAATGAAACATGCAATGAAACATAATAATGAATTAAATTTATTTTATCTAATAATATTAATAAACTTAAGTTAAACAAGTCTCAAGTAAACCAGGTGCAGGTGTGTTTTTGTAAGCATAATCAAAGTAGATATGGATGAAAGTCAAACAATCATGTGTATAACATGAACTCATCATGCTCAGTTTCTATCAAGCGCATCTCACAACGTCAAATAACCGCCCCACCCATTTAACAATGTCAATGTCTAGTTGTCATTACACCTATTTTACCTGCAACAAATTCTCCATCTGAAGAATCCATGTCCTGGTAAATCTCATCCTCGTCTGGCGAGTTATCTACACTTTTCTCTTTCCCATCATCCGAATCATCATCGTCCACACTTTTCTGTGAAAAAATAGCGATTAATAATCATGATAAATGAGTCATTAACTGGACAGTCATAATCAATCATCATAGAAAACCATCCCCACTTACAATCATAATTCAGAGCTGTAAATAAGCTGAGTTTTTGAGTATTTTACTCATACCTTTTTACAAAAAGAAATCAGTATTTTAAAATTGTGAGTATCATTACTCATCAACTTGCTACAAATACTCATAATTTTAAAAGTCAAGAGTATTTTATGTTTATGTATTATCATATGGAACAGTTTATTCCATATTTTCATGATGAAAACTGTTCCAAGCATGTGTCCAATATCAAGGTCATACATTGTTTCTTTTGTTTTTACTTCGAGTTAATCAGAATGTTTCTTTTAAAATGTATTAATTCACATTTTATGTATCCTTTCTAATAGATAGTAAAGTTCTATCACCACCACTATCATCATCATCATCATCATCATCATCATTATCATCATCATCATAATAACTATCATCTTTTTCATCAGTATTAATTAGCCTTATCATGAATATCATCACAGTTACCATCATGTTTCCTGAAGCTCTCCAGTTGTGAGGTTCTGGACCTATTCTGCAAATCAGCATATAAATGGATGAAGAGCTTGGAATTTTCGTTCACGCTGGTGTCGTATAACATTTTTTGTTGGTGTGCTGTAAAACCTACATGTAAGTAAACTTTATTCATCTTCACCACCATTATCATCACATTATTTTTCACCATCATTACCATCAGATTATCATCATCCTCATCATCATCACCACCATCACCTAGCTGTCATCATTATAACCATCATTATCTCAACACCACCACCATTATTATCCTCATCATGAACACCACCTCTGTCATATTCATCATTATCTTCTTACCATTGCTACATCATGTCCATCAGCACTAGCAGCATCATTGTTACAATCAACAACATAACAGTAACTATCATCATCAGCAGCAGCAGCATCACCACCTCCATAGCTGGCATCATCCCATCAAAATCACCAGCTTCACAAGTGCCATCATCAGCAGCAGCATCACCACCTTCATAGCTGGCATCATCACCCACACCATGAAAACCACAAGCTTCACATGAGTCATCATCAGCAGCAGCAGCATCACCACCTCCATAGCTGGCATCATCCCCACTTCCATCAAAATCACCAGCTTCACAAGTGTCATCATCATCAGCAGCATCACCACCTTCATAGCTGGCATCATCACTCACGCCATGAAAATCACCAGCTTCACAGGAGTCATCATCAGCAGCATTATCAACATCATCATCATCAACACCATAATATCATGCAGCTGTCATCTTTATCAACACCATTCTGTCAGCTGTCATCATCATCATCAACAACATAATTATCATGAACACCACCGCCACAGCTGTCATCATCATCATCAACAACATAATTATCATGAACACCACCGCCACAGCTGTCATCATCATCATCAACAACATAATTATCATGAACACCACCGCCACAGCTGTCATCATCATCATCAACAACATAATTATCATGAACACCACCGCCACAGCTGTCATCATCATCATCAACAACATAATTATCATGAACACCACCGCCACAGCTGTCATCATCATCATCAACAACATAATTATCATGAACACCACCGCCACAGCTGTCATCATCATCATCATCAACAACATAATTATCATGAACACCACCGCCACAGCTGTCATCATCATCATCAACAACATAATTATCATGAACACCACCGCCACAGCTGTCATCATCATCATCAACCCTTAACCCGCTAAGCATGACTATAATAGCCTTTGCATCCATTGTAAACCGAGATAACTCGCAGGCTGATCAGGGTTGTCCAGCTGCTGATCAGTCAATTTCCCCAAAACACTCCTTTGTCACATAAATAGAAAGGTCTTAATTCAAAGAAAGAACAGTCCTTTATACATGTTTATAAGTAGCGGGTTAACTTCATCAAGATCACTTACATTCTGTTTCCGCTTCTTCCTAGCTGCTGTTATTTTGTCATCAAGTGTGGACAATGGTTCTGACTTCCTGGCAAACTGTAGGTTGATACTCTTAAAACCTTTAAAATGATCTTCCTGTAATAAAGAAAATATGTCAAATTTACGGTGAATATAATATCTTTCAGTTGGAAGGTAATAAGTATGGCCTGTAGGATGTATGGCAAAGTTTTTTGTCATGTTAACTGAAATACTCAATTTACAAAAGAAGTTGATGCCTAATAGTCAAAATTCCCACACCCCATTAGTATTTTTGTATGTATTAAACTTAAAATACAAACAAATAAACTGTTTTATTAAGTGATTCTTTGCAGAAATTAGTTAAATAAGATGTGTTAGTGGTTATCCTATTTATTCACATACATATGTATGTATACATTTTTGGGCCACATTGGCCTAGTGTATTGCCCGGTGGCCTAATGTATTGCAGGGTGGCCTAGTGTATTGCATGGTGGCCTAGTGTATTGCATGGTGGTCTAGTGTATTACACAGTGGTCTACTGTATTGCACGGTGGTTTAGTGGTTTGCATGTTGACCTAGTGTATTGCACGGTGGCCTAGTATATTGCACGGTGACAGTGTATTGCACAGTGGCCTAGTGTATTGCACAGTGGCCTAGTGTATTGCACGGTGACCTAGCATATTGCACGGTGGCCTAGTGTATTGCACGGTGGCTTAGTGTATTGCAAAGTGGTGTAGTGTAATGCACAGTGGTTTAGTGGAATGCACGGTGGCTTAGTGTATTGCACGGTGGCCTAGTGTATTGCACGGTGGCCTAGTGTATTGCACGGTTGCCTAGTTTATTGCACGGTGGTCTAGTGTAATGCACGGTGGATTAATGTATTGCACGGTGGCCTAGTGTATTGCATGGTGTCCTAGTGTATTGCTTGGTGGCCTTGTGTATTGCACGGTGGCCTAGTGTATTGCATGGTTGCCTAGTGTATTGCACGGTGGCTTAGTGTATTGCATGGTGGCCTAGTGTATTGCTTGGTGGCCTAATGTAGTGTATTGCATGGTTGCTTAGTGTATTGCACGGTGGCCTGGTGTATTGCACAGTGGCCTGGTGTATTGCACGGTGGCCTAGTGTATTGCACGGTGGCCTAGTGTATTGCATGGTGGCCTAGTGTATTGCATGGTTGCCTAGTGTATTGCACGGTGGTCTAGTGTAGTGCACGGTGTCCTAGTGTATTGCATGGTGGTCTAGTGTATTGCACGGTGGCCTAGTGTATTGCACGGTGGCCTAGTGTGCTGGACTCTGAATCCAGAGATCTTGTGTTTGAGTCTCACCGGCACCTCTGGGTTACATTTGCGTGTCTTGATGCAAGACACTTTCCTTAGCCTCTTTAGTCATTCGCATCGTAAACCGGGCAGTCCCATGCATCGGAGTCTATCCTCCAAGCATGATAATCATAGGAATCTAGTCCATAGTACGAGTAGTAAAATGGTTCCTGGATTCCTATGTATCTTTTCCCAATCTATAACCGAAGTGTTTGAGTTGACATAATAAAACAGGCATGTAAAATATCTTAAGTTTACCTGTTCTGCAAAGTTGAAGGCACTGTTAAACTCAGTCTTTTTCTTTTTTTTGGTCTTCTTTTTATTTGAACCTGGAAATAATATTGTATATAGACATGTGGCTTAATATGAACATATCCATTTGATGAATATTCACTTTCAGCAGTGCTCCAAATGATACAAGCTAATTCATTGGCTGGGTAAATATATATTTTTAGCTCATTGGCTTTCTAAAGCAAAAGATGTACTAACAAGAGGCCCAAGAGGGCCTGTGGACGCTCTACTGGCTAATATGGCTCTTATAACATCAATGAAGCGAGTGACTATCGTCTTAAAGAGGCAGAATATAGCATTTTTAACTAAATCAAGAGCCATAACTCCGCCGTTACTGGTCCGATCTGGCTGGTTTTCGAACTTGGCCAGTAGAGATAATAAATTATTTTTTTAAAAAAAACAAAACTTTACCGAGCTGTTATTGACATTAACAATCTGGTAAAGTTTGGTAAAGATCGAATGAAAAAAAATATGGCGTCTAGAGTGTACACTAGGTTTTTCAAGTATTTGACCTAGTGACCTAGTTTTTGACTCCATGGGACCCATTTTCGAACTTGACCAAAATATAATTAAGACAACATTTCGACAAAGTTTCATCAAGATCGGGTCAGAAATATGGCCTCTAGAGTGTACACAAGGTTTTTCAAGTATTTGACCTAGTGACCTAGTTTTTGACCCTGTGTGACCCATTTTCGAATTTAGCAAGCTGTAATTGAGACAACAATTCTGACAAAATTGCATCAAGATCGGGTCAAAAATATGGCCTCTAGAGTGTACACACGGTTTTTCCAAAGTTTGACCTAGTGACCTAGTTTTTAACACCATGTGACCCATTTTCAAACTTGACCAAGATATAATTAAGACAAACATTCTGACAAAGTTGCATCAAGCTCGGGTCAAAAATATGGCCTCTAGAGTGTACACAAGGTTTTTCCAATATTTGACCTAGTGACCTAGTTTTTAACTTCATGTGACCCATTTCCGAACTTGATCAAGATATAATTAAGATAAACAATTTGACAAAGTTTCATCAAGATTGGGTAACAAATATGACCTCTAGAGTGTACACAAGTTTTTTCAAGTATTTGACCTAGTGACCTAGTTTTTGATGCCACATGACCCATTTTTGAACTTGACCGAGATTTCATTGAGACAAACATTCTGACAAAGTTTCATGATGATTGCATCAGAAATGTGGCCTCTAGAGTGTACACAAGAAAAGTTAACGGACGACGGACGGACGGACGACGGAAGACGGACAACACACCATCCCATAAGCTCTGCTGGCCCTTGTGAAAAAAATTGTTTCCAATAGTTCAATAATGTTTTCTCATTTTAGGGAAGTTGCAAATAAGTGGCTTCTTTGAAAACATGTCTGATGTGCCAATTCAGCACTGGGGAGAACCCTGCAAGGTTAAATGGCCACATTTCAAGTGTTTTTTTGTGAGATAAAATTATTTGATGTAGCAAAACAAAGTGGGTAAAAAGGTTAAAGTCCACTGCTGGAAAGTCTGTTGAAAAAAGAAGAGTGAGTTACATGTATCTTCCTGTGTCAAACATGGGGTGGTATCTGCTACTGACAAAAATATAATATATTACTGACATAAAAAGTCGGTTATTTGATCAGGAAACTACATGTATGTGTGATCATCGATGGCAAAGTGCATATGACTGTTTTAACTCTGCTTTTATATGTTTATGCTGCTTAATGCGCTCTTTTGGTTTTCATTGGGGTATAAAAAATATTTGTGTGGTTTAAAGTGTGACTCCACGCATACTTTAAACCATCCAAATGTTTTTCATACCCCAATGAAAACCAAAAGAGCGCATTTCATTCCTTATATTTACATACATATTTACCTTTAAAATGGCGTTGATTTCTTCTCTGTATACGCCAGATTTACTATTTATTTCGAAAAAAATAGTTTATTATACGTGGATTTTTATGGAGTAAAATGTAACAGCCGTTACAATCGGCAACATTTTACACACACCCCTCGGGTAATATTCTATTAAGTTAAGCTCTGCCCATCATCCAATGAAAACCGTTAAAGGGCATATCATGAGGTATTCCGAAGGTAATGGTATTCATTGGAAAATGAAATGCAGCTTGTCAAATAAGATTCATCGGAGCGAATGCAATAGCGATGTAAATATCACTCTTCAAAACACAGGCCTGCTAAAACCTTTTAACCTAAAATCCTGAGATTTTTAAAATTTAAGATTTAAAGTGCGTGAAGAATATTTTGAAGAGGAAATTTGGAGCGTGCGACTTGATTTTCATACTTTTTTTTGTAATGTGCAAATCTAAATTATTAATGCAAATAATACAAGCTGATGTATTGTTTGATAGGTATAATAAATAATTGACTTAGTAGCATACTTCAACGTGTAAAAAAATAGTTTTTTTAGCATACATGTGATATCTCCCGCCGGGAGCTAATTTCTCCCAGGATTTAATGGAGCTCCAAATCGCCGAGTTCCAAAATTTCGCTATTTGCGAGTCCTTTTGGGTAATTGCTATGATTTATTGGATCAATACCGAGTTTTCCGAATGATCTAGAAAATAAACCAAAATAAACACCAACTGTCTTATCTATATCTGTGAAAACATTGCCCCTGGGCAGGTAATTAAAAGGATTAGCATGTCAGCTAATTAGTTTATTGTGTTAAAATAATGATTGAACTGTTTGTTTATGACACGTGGCGGCGATATCTGTAATGTCTATGGGAGATTGATAGAAATATACCGAATGTAAGTGGGATGGTAATTAGCGAATTCAGCATCGATTGATATTTGGTATATTAATTGGATTAAAATTATAATATAATTGAGGACAATTAAAGGATGACAATTTCAACTAATAGATTGCAGTTTGTCATGATTAGAGAAGTGTTTGTCTGTGTATAAAATGGGAAACATCTTCATTATGGTTATTACTTGCAAATCAAAATGCCTAAACGTGATCTATCTCCGTCTGAACATTCCAGGCCCAAAAAGCAAAAGTATCTTGTGAAGTATAATTCTTCTTGGAGAAGTGTATATCCATGGATAAGTTGTAGTCCTTTATTAAGATTATATCAGAAAAAAAATCTACCGGTACGCGTTAAAAATTCAAGTACAATCTCCCTGGAAAAAAAGTCAAATCTCCCTGGTAACCCTCCTGAAAATATCACATGTATGTTTTAGGGAGGACTGCTTAATTTGATTAGAAAGACTTGGTTTATTTTCTACCACATCTGCTTTCTCATGAAAGTGCACAAGTTTACTTTTCTACAAAGATGCGTGCTAAATGCAAATAGAAAGTCTTCATAACAAATTATAATCAACGTACACTGCAGTAGCTGTTATAGTGATACCACACACAAGTTGCTAGTTCCTCACTCTTGCTATTTCAATTAGCTTGACCAATTAAAGAAGCCACAGATATATTGCTGCTATTGCACATGTTGTTATGTCACTGAAGGAACTAACTGTCCTTAGGTGTTAGTTGTATATTCAGGAATGACCCCCATTGATTCGACATTTGTAAATACTCCTCTGACTATGGAGCGTAACAGGACCAAATTGGTGAAAAAGCTGATCTGTGAAAATACAAATGTATAGCTGTTATATCATGAACATTTTGTTTTGATGGTAAACACTTTATCCGGAGATATGGCATGCCTGCTTACACTGTTATTCTCCTCAAACCTCTTATTTTTCACCTTTTCTTGTCTACTAACTAGTTGTGAGGCTATGTTGCCGGATTATGCAACGCTTTCACACCGAGTGAGTAATTTACAAATTGCGTAATTACGCGGAGTTTTGATGATAAAACTACTCGGAGTGGGAATCAGGTTTTTTGTTCCTCAACAATGCAGAATCATGCTGATCATTTTAAAAAAAGTCCCATATCAATATCACTTATAGTTTTCAAGAAGTAGTCGCTACAAACTTGTATTTTAAAACTCTATTTTTAGATTTGGTGGCCATCTTGGATTTCACATCAACATGAATTTTTGCTAGGATCAACTAGACTTTATGGGCAACATTTCTGTAAAGTTTCGTGAATATCCATCCAGTTTCAGAGCAGTAGTCGCTACAAATAAAAGTTTACAGACAGACGGAAGGACAGACGGACGACAGACGCCGCACCATGGCTTAAGCTCTGCTGATCTCTGATCAGTCGAGCTAACAAGCAACTAAAAATAAAAAAAAGTAAAAAAATAAAAGTAAAAATAAATAAATTATAATAATTAAAACATATAATAACAAGAGGTCAATGACCTTGAAGCTCTACTGATTGATTTTGATTTCAGGAAGTAGTCGCTACAAACTTGTTTTTAGCCATGGCAGCCATCTTGAATTTCCGGCCGACCTGAAATGTTGCTAGGATCAATTAGACATCAAGAGCAACATTCCTGTGAAGTTTCATGAAAATCCGTCAAGTAGTTTCAGAGGAGTAGTCGCTACAAGTTTTCATTATATAACTCTATGTAAACAAAGATGGCCGCTGACAGCCATGTTTAACATCGAATCAAAACGATTTTTGACAAGGACCAACATCATGTCATGCTGATCATTTTAGAAAAAGTCCCATATCAATATCACTTATAGTTTTCAAGAAGTTGTCTCTACAAACTTGTATTTTGAAAATCTATTTTTAGCCATGGTGGCCATCTTGAATTTCCGGACGACCTGAAATTTTGCTAAGATCTATTAGACATCAAGAGCAACATTCCTGTGAAGTTTCATGAAAATCCATCAAGTAGTTTCAGAGGAGTAGTCGCTACAAGTTTTCATTATAAAACTCTATGTAAACAAAGATGGCCAGTGGCAGCCATGTTTAACGTCGAATCAAAATAATGTTCAACTCGGATAACCATCATGTCATGCTGATCATTTTAGAAAAAGTCCCATATCAATATCACTTATAGTTTTCAAGAAGTAGTCGCTACAAACTTGTTTTTTAAAAACCTATTTTTAGATTTAGTGGCCATCTTCGATTTCACATCAACATGAATTTTTGCTAGGATCAACTAGACTTCATGGGCAACATTTCTGTAAAGTTTCATGAAAATCCATTCAGTAATTTCGGAGGAGTAGTCGCTACAAAAAAAGTTTACGGACGGACAGACAGAAGGACGCCGCACCACGGCATAAGCTCTGCTGATCTCTGATCAGTCGAGCTAAAAACTGAGTAAGTTTGGTTAAGATTGCTCAAGAAATGTGGAAATTATCGTGTTATTAATATGTAAAACTGCATTTTTTGCTAATTCAGGGGCCATAAATCTGGTATTACTGGTCCGATCTTGCCCATTATCGAAGTCATCCGAGATCTTACAGTCATATACAATCTTTGCAAGTTTGGTTAAGACTGCTAAAGAAATGTGGCCTCTATCTTGTAAACAAGCTAATTTGACGACAGACTACGGACGAAGAGTGGTCACAATAGCTCACCTTTGAGCACTTGGTGAGCTAAAAATCATCAGCTTCAAAACATGGTCAAGGTCATAGATGAAATCCATGCGTTCAAAAAGATGCACTACCCAAGACACAACTATGTCAAAATAGAATGTTCTGTCTTACAAAGATTAAGCTATAAATTAAGTTTAAAACATCGAGTACATAGGTATAGTTCATGAGAAAGTGATGTAAATGTAACAATTAAGGTTATCTGCCCTTTGCTTGGATGGTTAAGGTTACACCCACATTTGCTTTTTGAGACGTTATGATGTACTTTCCATGAAACAAAGTCTGAAAGGTCTAATGCATAAAGTTTGTGAGAAAGTGATCTAAACGCAAATGTTGAAGGTAAAAATTGTTAAGTTATCTGCCCCTTGCTTGGAGGGTCAAGGTCACATCCACATTTGCTTTGTCAAGTTGCAATGTACCACTCAAGATACAACTATAAGCAAAGTTTGAAAGGTCTTAGTGCATACAGTTTGTGAAAAAGTGACCTAAACGCCAAAGTTGAAGGTAAAACTTATAAGATTATCTGCCCTTTGCTTAGAGAGTCAAGATCACATCCACATCTGCTTTGTCATATTGTGATGCACCACCCAAGATACCACTATAAACAAAGTTTGCAAGGTGTAGTGCATACAGTTTGCGAGAAAGTGATCTAAACGCAAATGTTGAAGGTAGAAATTTTTAAGTTACCTGCCCTTTGCTTGTAGGGTCAAGGTCATATCCACATTTGCTTTGTCACGTTGTAATGTAACACTCAAGATACAACTATAAACAAAGTTTGAAAGGTCTAGTGTATACAATGTGTGAAAAAGTGACCAGAATGCAAAAGTTGAACCTAAAAATTATTAAGTTATCTGCCCTATGCTTGGAGGGTCAAGGTCACTTCCACATTTGCTTTGTCACGTTGTGATGTACCACCCAAGGTACAACTATAAGCAAAGTTTGAAAGGTCTAGTGCATATAGTTTGTGAGAAAATGACCTAAACGCAAAACTTGAATGTTGACGCCACCGCCACCGGAAAAGCAACACCAAAAGGCGAGACTAAAATGATTTTCATTGCAAGTGGTAGTAAAGAGACACATGGCGAGTGCAAGATTTAATCAAGCATCACAATGAGCATCTACGTTTATTATATGTAGTATTATCATAAATTTAAACATGTGTATATCTTTAATTAAAAGGTTATTAAATATTTCTACAATACTGAAGCTATTAAATCAACATTCACAGTTAATAATTTTCTAATAATTTTCTAAGATCTTATTGCTTGGGACTAATATATTTTATAAACATACTCTATGAAAAAAGAAGCTTTATATAAGTAATATTGGCTGTTCTATATAACCTATTGTTTATTTAATAGGTAATAGAAATCATCACCAATATAACCATATATTTTTTGGAAATGAATTACTGTTTTTGTTAAATACATGTAAAGATATTTTATTATAAACACCGAGTAGTTTTCTTGTTTTGCCGATATGAAATAATTGATAGATTCTCATTCTAATTATAGTAAAATATGGGGCGTGGTTTTATTTTAATTTTTTTTTATCATTTTACAACCAAAATTTCTGTCGATATGTCCAAAAGCAGCACAATTTGTTGTGGAAGTTTAACACATTCAGGGAAAGAGGATGGTAATGTAGCAGTAAGTATATATAAATTAAAAGCACTCTCCTGCCAACATGCACATTTTACTAAAACTGTAAAACCGTTTCTAAGCCTATTAACTATAAGGTATATAATTATGTAACTAACATATATAATTAGTGTTTCCCCCATCCTTGAAAAAGGGCAGGGTAAATAAAAAAAAAAAGGGCATTTTTAACGCGCAAAATTAGTAAAAAATATCTTTGTAATTTAACGTCGCTTTTATGATATGAGTACGAGTTTTCATCAATATTCTGTATCTACTTCTCTGCACAGGTATTCGGCGCATAATTTGGTCAATATTACCACACACACCCATCCACCCCACACCCACCAAAAAAAAACAACATCCAAAAAGTCATTTAATAACATTTGAAAAGTTTTCTAAAAAAAAAAAAAAGAAAAAAAATTGAAAAGTTTTAAAATGTTAGTAAATGTACATAATATAATATATGACTTTTTTTTTTTTTTTTTTAGGAAAGTTTAAAAATGTTATAAATGACTTTTTGGATGAAGTATTTTTTGGGAGGGGTGGGGAATAGTAGTGACCAAATTACGCGCCGAATATACCTGTGCTTCTGTGTATTGCGTGAATACAAATAAAATAAAAAAAGTATTTAGTTTGATGTGGTGGTATAATGGTATTATTACATTAATAATTTGTAGTAAAATATGATGTGTGACTCCTGATTCAAAACTTACCAAACAGAAGTCAATAAACCATAAATTACTCATTTGTAAGTTTCACAAACTTTTACAAACATCAAATATTCTATTCATTAAAAAAACAGACCAAAACATTTATTCTAGTCTGCAGATCGCGAAAATTAGCGTACAAAAGAAAACAACAATGGTACAACAATATAATTACTCAGTCATTAATTGCCAATCTTCGGTGGGGAGTACCTATCTTGTATCATCTCATCAACTCATCAAAGAGCCGATTATAATGCCGCAGATAATTGTTCGTAATCCGATAATTACATCTACTATGAAAACAAACATGTCCCAAGTACGAAACACAAACCTGTCCCAAGTACGACAAAGTCGTTGGTTACCGCAGCGTCGATTATACTAACAGTCAGGGTTCTCCCCAGGATTTTTTTCAGGCGCTGGCACAGACAGCACACTTCGAAGGGTTGTCAATGAAAAACACTGAATACCTCATCCATATGCAATCGCGTTAATAAACGAGTTCTTCGAGTGTATTAAAACAGGGCCGCTCATTGTTATAATTTACGATTGTTTGCGAAAAAAAAAGCATATCACGCTTTTGGGGGAATGATGCACATCCATATAAGTTTAATTTCATACCTTATCAATGAAATACACTGAATACCTCATTGAATCGCATTAATAAACGAGTGCTTTGAGATTATTAAAAAAGTTCGCATTCTTCTCGCAAAACATTCCAGGGCCGCGCATATGACCTAGATATTCGGCAAAGTGATGATTGGGTGGCCGCCGACTCGATTTCCCACTACCCCTGAAGCGAGAAACTTGTTATTTGGAGAGTGTGTATTCAACCAATGCTTATCACAAGAGTCACGCGTGACCAGTTACCTGTAACGTTACACACTGGAAATACCCCTTGGCTAAATCTGGAGATGTCGGTTTAAAGGTCACACGACGTGTCAGAGTGCGTGTGTGTATTTCCAGAGACTGCAGTCGCGAGCAGTTTTAGAAAGGGCACTGCGGGGCGGCATGTAATTAATGTGTGGCGGTATGTAAAGACTGCATGGCGGGGCGAAAAAAGGGCGTGCCGACCCGCCCCGCCATTCCGCATTAGGGGAAACACTATATAATATGTTGCAATTCTAACTGTCTATAATATAACACCCTTAAACGGCCTTGCAAAACATCGCAGTATCGTACTTGGAATGATGAGTTACCAACTCTGGAATGATGAGTTACCAACTCTTAATTTAGTTTCGGCATACTCATTAACATGTATTTGAAGTATTCATTACTAAATATGCTTTTAAACTGCACACGTGCACACTTTTATGACCTCTACATGTGGTATGTCCATGTTTAGAATAATGTTTTTTGTGATATTAACAGGAGAGCGACTTTAAGGAGGCAAACCATTTTGTATAGGTTACAACCAGCTATGACCAGAAGAAATGCAATCAGAAAAAAGTTAAGCCAAGCTTATTTAACTCATAATGGTTCTCCTACAACAAAACCTTTGTGAAATTAAAAATGCAAAGTTAAACAATATTCAACGATTTTTTTCACTGGCATGTTCAAAGATTAGCAGGTTAAAGTGAAAATACATATATAAAACACAATGAACACATGTACATAAGCTTGTGACACTCTGCTGGTTAATATGATATTTAATTATAGCAATAGCAGGTGTGCAGTTTATATTCTGTAAATCTGGCGTAATATTACTAAGTATTTCATCTTTAAAGATCACTAACATTCAACAACTCCGATAACAAACTTGCTGTGACACAGTTCTTGTGCGTTTTTTTTTGTGAATTCAAATAAAACACATACATGTTCACCCTATTATCCTAATGCAGTTTTGAGTTAAAAACCAAACACGAAGGCAGGTCCCAAGTGAAAAACTAGATGGGTGTTCTGCGGAACACGTGTGTCGCCTGTCAGCGCTTTGTCAGTATAACAAAGGATTTTTTGGACCCAGATAAATTACCTTGACAAACTGGCCTGACAAAGCTTCATGTGCCCTTGACCTTTATATTTTAGTATGGCCATGTCGATGTTGTCATGACAAGTGTATACTGAAAGATTGATGAAGAAATAAAAATTGAGAAAGTTAAAGCCAACAATAAGTTTTCTTGAAGAAAAAAAGAAGAGTATTTAACCCATATAATGACCTTCAGTGTGACCCTGACCTTTATATTTTAGCATGGTCATGTCGATGTTGTCATGATGAGTATATATTGAAAGTCTTTGGAAGAAATATCAAGAAATGAGAAAGTTATAACCAACATTAAGTTTTTGTGAATAAAATGACTATTTGACCTTCAGTGTGACCTTGACCTTTATATTTTAGTATGGTTATGTCATGTCATGATGAGTATATATTGAAAGTCTAATGAAGAAATATCAAGAAATGAGAAAGTTATAACAAAAGTTTTTGTGAAGAAAATGAGTATTTAACCCATATAACGACCTTCAGTGTGACCTTGACCTTTATATTTTAGTATGGTCATGTCGATGTTGTCATGATGAGTATATATTGAAAGTTTGACGCAATAAATATCAAGAAATGAGAAAGTTATAGGCAACTTTAAGTTTACGTGAACAAAAAAATGAGTATTTAACCCAGAAAAAATCCAAGGGCCGTAACTCCTATGTTACTGATCCGATTTGGCTGGTTTTCGAACTTTTCCTAGCTTTCATTGATATTAACAATCTATGCAAGTTTGTTAGAGATCAAATAATAAATGAAGGTGCTAGAGTGTTCATAAGGCAGAAAATAGAATTTTTCAGAAAAAAAACAACGGCTACTGATCCGATTTGGCTGGTTTTCGAACTCGTCTGAGCTTTTATTGATATTAACAATCTGTGCAAGTTTTGTAAAGATCAAATAATAAATGAAGGTGCTAGCGTGTTCACAAGGCTTAACATGGCATTTTTCAACAAAACTGGCTGGTTTTCAAACTTGACCGAGCTTTCATTGATATAAAGACACTGGCAAAGTTTCGTAAAGTTCGATTAATAATGAAGGCACTAGAGTATTCACAAGGCAAAAGTTAACTGACGGACGGATGACGGACAACTCGTCATCCCATAAGCTCTGATGGCCTTCAGCCAGTAGAGCTAAAAATTGGTAGAGGGTCATAAGTTAACGTTACATACAATATATGAGAGCTCTATGCATTGAAGAAGATTTTTCAAGTTTTTTCTCCTGATATAAGTCGATACAAAACATGCAAAATATTTTCATATGCAAGCTTTGAACCTTTAGGAACAGCCATTTTTAAGCCCAGTGACTTCATTTGAATTGAATTGGCTTTTAAGGCGCACCAACACATGAAAAGGTTATATGGCACCTAACAGGCATGAACATGCCAGGCTCATCTTCCATGTACATCGAGATAAAATATGGAAAATGGGCCTAGAACCTTCTCGCCCTGAACTGCAGAGTTGCTGCAAATTCTATTTCAGAAACTCCATTTACGCTGGAGCCATGTTTATTGTTTTTCTACCCCTCTGCCTACCCCTCCAAAGGGATCTGCAGTGGCCCTATTCTTTGCCCCGTGACCAAACGGGGGCACCCGGGAGCCACACGGGACTTCATTTGAACAAATTGAAAGTCGAGGCAATTATTAATAAGAAACACTGTTCTTGAGAAGATGTTTCACAGTTTTGATTTTTATGTTAATAGAGGCCATCTTGGATGTAGCATTGAACTGCTTTTAAAAAATGTGATAGCCACTGACCTCAGCTATACCCATGTGTTTATCAAAATTGTTTAAGCGGTTTAGGGAAGAAGTGGTATAAGCATATTGGTGACAGACGGCATACGAAAATTGACCACAATTGCTGATCATTTAAGCCTCAGGTAGGCTCAAATCAGTAACATTGGATACACCTAAATTTCCAAAATAAGTAACTTAAATGTTCACACTCACACAAATTCTCTTATATAAATGTTTGTCAAACTAGGTGAAGGTTCACAATTTTACCTACTTATATTTCTAACATATTGTTGTCATGTGGAAGATGTGTGTAGTCGCATAAAGCTTGACATTTCATGTTTTTTGATACATGTCAGAGTAATAGACATAATAGGCAGATTCATTCCTGTGATGTAAATATGAATGAAGTCTGTGGGATGGATGTCTTAAATTTGTAATGGGTTTGATCAAAAACTTAAATGCAAGTCTAATTATCTGTTAATTAAAACAATGCAAAAACTAGATGAGTGTTCCGCGGAACACGTGTGTCGCCTGTCAGTGCTTTGTCAGTATAACAATGTTTTTTGGACTCAGATAAATGAAAATGACCTTAACAAACTGGCCTGAGTAAGTTTTCGTGAAGAGAACAATGAGTATTTAACCCATATAATGACCTAGTGTGACCTTGACCTTTATATTTTAGTATGGCCATGTCGATGTTGTAATGACAAGTATATATTGAAAGTTTGATGAAGAAATATCAAGAAATGAGAAAGTTACAGCCAACGTTTTGTCAACAGCCAAGTTCCCATTTTCACTTCTCTGCTTTTATAGTGCGACTCGGAGCCATCATAAAACATACAGGATACATAGTGATTACTTTATTAAGATTGTATTATGTAAATCTAGGTGGTGTCTCTAATAACCTTTCTTCTCAACGTTTTGCCGTCAGTGAAGGTTTGTATTTTTTCTATAAGCTGCCGTCAAGTCTAGTTTTTGCAGACTTCTTGGACTGATGTACTGCAAAATCTCTTTTTGTTCTGAAAAAAAACAAAAACACTTTATATCCATAACAAAGGGTCAATGAGCTTGAAGCTCTACTGGTAGATCAGCCATGGGAACCTGTGAAAATTTATGGAAATAGGACAATAGAGAAGTTACGAGTCGCCACAAGTTTTATAATATAACTCTATGTAAACAAATTTAAGATAGCAACTGGGTGCCATGATGACATTGAATCAAAATGCATTTTATTTAGGGCAAACAGAAGGTCATGCCAGTCATTTTAGTAAAGGTTCCAAATCAATACCACTGATGGTTTTTGAAAAGTAGTCACCACAAACTTGTTTTCTTTAAATCTATTTTTAGCTGTGGTAGCCATCTTGAATTTCTGGTCAAACTGGTTTTACTAGACCAACGACACATTAAGAGCAACATTCCTGTAACGTTTCATGAAGATCCATTGATAAGTTTCAGAGGTGTAGTGGAAACACGTGTTTTCTATATAACTATGTAAACAAATATGGCCGCTGGAGGCCATGTTTGACATCGAATTGAAATGAATTTTTGTTATGACCAACTACATGTTATGCCAGTCATATTGACTGGCATAACATGTTGTTGGTCATAACAAAAATAGGTAAAGGTTCCAAATCAATATCACTTTCGTTTTTTGAGAACAAGTCGCCACAGAACCGCATTTTAGCCATGGCGGCCAACTTGAATTTCCAGCCAACCTGAACTTTTGCTAGGATCAACTAGACATCAAGAGCTACATTCCTGTGAAGTTTCATGAAAAGTCATAAGTTGTTTCAGAGAAGTAGTGGAAACAGGTTTTACTATATAATTCTATGCAAACAAATATAGCCGCTGGCGGCCATGTTTGACATCCAATCAAAATGAAATTTGGTTAGGACCAACAACATGTCATGCCAGTAATTTGGCTGAAGGTTTCAAATCAATATTTCTTATGGTTTTTGAGAATTATTCGCCACAAAATCACTTTTTTTAAATATATTTTTAGCCCTGGTGGCCATCTTGAATTTCCTGCCAACCTAAATCTTTGCTAGGATCAACTAGACATCAAAAGCAGCATTTCTGTAATGATTCATGAAAAGGAGTAGTCGGCACAATAAAAAAGTTTATGGACGGACATGGGGTGTAGGGGAGAATTGATATAGGTGTAGATTTGATAAATCAAAACAACATAGACATTTAAAAAACAAACAAAACACAACATTTGCTTGGTGGTGATGATGGGATGGTTGGGGGGCACACATATTGATAAACTGATAAAACAAAACAACACAGATATATGCAAAAACAAACAACAAAAAACATTTGGGTAGTGGTGATGATGGGGTGGTGGGATGGTTGGGGGTTTGGGGCAAGACATATTGATCAACTGATAAAACAAAACAACACAGAGATCTGTATGTAAAAAAAAAAATGATTTTAATGAGACATTCACCATTTTCAAGAAACATTTCGGATGCGAAGCCGAACGACCGGCGGTTGTTTTTCAACCACGCGTAGCGATGGAGGCCGCTAGGCGAGTCTAGGCTAGGCATTACCCCCAGAACATTTTTGAAATTTAGATGTGATTTCCTGCATTCTGGCTCATTCCCATTAGTGAAAATAGAAGTTGTTAAAGCATCAGAAATAAAGCGTGTCCGAATTTACGTCAACTTTTTACGCTAACATAGTTTTACAATTGCTTGCACCACTCCAGTACATAGTTAATCGCATCAAATCATTATAGATCGGGGGATAATGGTCAGATATGACTAGAAGTTGATGAATTATTATAAAAATGACCATGTTTATTCATAATCGATTTTCTTTGACACGCCGCGTCCGCGAAGCAAAAGCGAACCGGAAGTTTACCGACATAACAATCTCATTTTTAATTTTTTCATCTGATTTTCGAATAATTTAATATTTTCTCATGTTATATGTTTTAAGCGCGACTAAATGGATCTGAACCAATTTACTTGAGATTTTTAATGAAATATAAATAAATATATTTTCATTACCAACCGAAATGGTGAAAGTGGCTTTCCCCGAATTCGGTGCAACAATTTGTTCCATTTGTCTTTTTCATGCGATTTTTGAGATTTTAATGCGAGAATATCGAGGAATCGTGGCCTAGAGTGATCCCTGAGAATTGACGAAAACAACACAGAAATATGTAAATAAATAATGGGCATGTGTGTGGGGCGGTGTTGGGGGGAAGTTGTGCGGGGGGTGGAGCTATATGTGTAAGAATTGACCAAAACAACACAGTCCTTTACAGTTCTTTACAGATCATGAAATGAACAAATTAGATTTCTTTCAAGATAAATCGCAAATTTTATTAAGTTAAAGATGCTTCCCAACCTCCCTCACGCATCTCTCTGATAATTACCATAATTACTGTTGAAATGAATAATTCTCTGGCATTTATTTAAAAAAGATGATCAGTGGAATATCACACTAATTTTACATTTGCTTAATTTTAATATTATACAATGTCAAAAGCAACATACGTTACATCACATGCGTTACAATTATCACTACTTCTACAGGCTAAAAAAAGAATTATGGACACAATTTGTAGTTTTCTAATGTACATTAAATAAATATTAATATAGAATCAATGGTATAAGAAGAACTTGATTTTGTTTGAGAATGACAAACACTGATGAGGTGTTGTCCAAACTGTACAATCACGTATGTTACTTTGTCAATAGTAACATATATTTACTTTTCTATATTTAAACTACTTACATTTGTTTTATATCATTCTACCTAAAACAAATTTAGCAAAAGGGATTAAAAGAAAATTGACTGAGTATTTAGATGATTGTTAGCACACCAAAAAAAGGATCTATTTCATTTACAACATAAGACATTCTGAATGGCTTAAGCACGGCATGTCAAACCATGTAACTAATATATATGTACAGAATGCAGTACAGATATATCAGTACAGCAATTCATGAATGTGGTAGGCTTCTTTTATTGTAGTTTATTCTTTTAATTCTTCCCTTTCCATTGATAATAATGACACTTTTTTTTCTTACCTGTCAGATATGTTACTTTTCACAGCACTTCCATATTTTGATTTTCCCACATTTTCCAGGAGACAAACTATCTTTTTACTTATGGAATGTTATATCTTAGACATTCAACTAGGAGATGAATGTTAAAAAAAAGTTTCATACACTTCTGTTTTTCACATTTTAATTTTTGAATTATACACTGTAGCTTGGAAGGTCTCATATACAACAGCTTACACACAAACCTTGACCTGCCTTTATTGCACATTTTATGGGCTGTCACAATTTGGGTTGCATGGGAGCCCAGAATTTGTAGAAGATAAAATTACTTATGCAACCCTTTACAACATACCATAAGGACACCAATTCCAAATTTAGTTGAGCTAGGACAAGAAATGTAAGAGATATAGACTTGTAAACACAGCTTACACACAAAATTTGACGTGAAATGGGACACATTTTAAGGGCAATCATAATTTGGGTTCCATGGAAGCCCAGGTGATACAGGAACCAAAATTACTTACGCAGCCCTTAAGATAATGCTATAAGGAAGCCCATGGCCAAATTTGGTTGTGATAGGATAAGAAATGTAAGAGATATAGACTTGTAAACACAGCCTACACGCAAACCTTGATGTGGGACACTGAAGCCAATGCCAACGTGATTACATCAGCTCTCTTATTCTACGAATAGTCAAGCTAACTAAAAGAGTTTTCCAAAGAACACTCGTGTTGCCTGCTGTATGTTTATTTTAAGTTATGCCAGTTATGAGATTGGTAAGGTTGCAGGTTAAAGTATTATAAAAAGGGATATAAACCTACCAAAATGGAAGTCAGTTATTGGACATGTATACCAACATTCCTTGAGATAAGATGAAGATGTGTGTGAAGTTTTCTGAACATAGGTCAAATACTTTTCAAGTCTGGCTGCAGACTGAAGTTAAACGGACAACAACGGACGGATGACAGATAATGGGCCAAGTGATCCCTAAGTGTCTGCCATGCTAAGTAGGCGACATACAAACATGCTGGGATAAAAATCATTACTTATTCAATATTTTATTTGATAGAATTTGCAGCAACTGTAAAGTTCTGTAAGATGACATCAGTTTCTCACCTTATGTAATTTGCCTTCTTTCCAGGTAGCTTTCCAAAATGACAGTCATACTGCTCAAAGCCAACAATGATATACATGTACGTGTCCCATCAAACAGAATTTCAGATCCCCAACTTGTGACATATTCAAAGTACAGCCTCTCATTATCTAATCTTGTCAAAACTGAAAGAGACAAATATATATAAGTAAATATATAATATTACATAACAAGTTAATATGTCAGTATATCAATGCAGTATGAACAATCTCTAAGCAGCATTTTGACTCCATTTTAGTAAATTCAACTGTGCATAGAAACATTTAAAAACACCTATGAATATGAAATTGCACTACATCTTCAGTTCTAACTTTAAGGGCATGTTTTACTAATTTTATCATTGAGAAAGCTGTGATTGATATAAATCACTGGATCTTGTCACTGGCAGATTTACAGAGATGGGCAAGGGGTTCTGACCGCCATATGTAGATTTAGAACAGATAAATCCCTGGACAAAAATCTGTATATGCTGGAGTCTGAACAAAAATGAAAGTGATTTTCCAATAAATAAATACATCTCATCTTAATTTTTAAAATTTGTCTGAACTCATTGCCATGCTATTTTTGGCGGTGCTTTAGCACCGTCAGAGGTATAATGGGGTTTATCAATGGAATGCTAGGAATGTGACAAACCTAACAGCACAATGCAACACTATGCAACACTACGCTAGAAGAAGTAGTCTCTCATGCATGCCTTTAATAAATTTGATATTATGTGATCACTGACAGAAAATGATGATGTGTGTTCGCTTACTGTGTAATTAACAAATATTGTCCTTGTGTGTTCGCTTACTGTGTAATTAACAAATATTCTCCTAAGTAAATCCTTAGATTGTTTATGTATTAATACGCAAGAAAAGAGTGCTTCTCCGAGATTATGACGCATTTTGACAGATGATTAGTCGGTGTTTGTAAACAAAAGGCCGCCTATTCATTTGATTCCTTATTAAAATAAGAAACAATGTTCAGCATAAAGGCAATTTATTATTTATTTAGGTCATACATACTTATTTTATCAAAATTTCACTAAGTCAACTTTTTATCATAAAAGGTTATAAATCGAGTTATAATCCTGCTACAAGCAGACGGTCTATGTCTGTAGAGAGTGTATCATGTTACTAAATATAGAACAGTCAGTGCTCGCTGAAGGGTTGCTCAGAAAAAAATCTTCGGGCCATATGAGTTAGCTAAAGTATGTTTAAATATGAAACTGGTAATGAATATCAATCATCTGAAACATCACTGAATGTAAAAAACAAACCATGGAAGTTATATTTACAGCACTTCCATTTCCCATCCATTCCAACACTTACAAAAAGCACCTCCCATCAGTGCCTTCAGCACTTTGATTTAATTGGGTTTTATACAGCACTTAGGTCATATAGGAGTAACACCTTGGATGCATGTACCTGAATCCAGACACATGAATAGAACAATAGAACTTCTGCAATAAAATTGGTAACATTCCCACATACATGTAACTGGTTGATTGAATGGTGTTTAACGTCATTTTCAGCCCATTATAGGCTATATGATATGATGATCGATTTCTGTGTAGTGGAGGCAGAGCACCCACCTTTTCCTGTGCACAACCAGTACTGTACACCTCCCGCCATCGGTAAGAATCAACTCTTTATTACTTGACAAGCTGAGCTCCCAGTGGGATTCGAGCCCGTAGCGGTGAGAGGCGAGAAGGTTTCGAATGCAGTTTCTTTACCATCATGGCCAAGAGGCCTCTTTTCCCAAATAAAAAAATAAACATCCGCTGAGACTCAAACTTATGTGGTAGCAGTGGAATTCAGATGCTACTGCGAGATTCCGCGTTAGACCACTCTGCCAGGGGGCTATTAAGACACTGGCCAATTGGAGTCGTTTCCATGCTTTTCATGTATTAAATAGATAAAAAGAAAGTGTGAACCTTTTACCAACTTTTAAAACAAGAAATCCGCTGATTCACATGTCTCGCCTAACGGGGGTGGGACTTAAAAATAAAAGATAAATGATGCTTAAATGAAAGTTTGTAAACATTTTAACAACTAAAAACAATGGAGTTTACAGTTTGCTGAGATGACACTTATTTGCATTTGTTTAAAAATGCCATTCTATAAAAAACAAATTAAAAAAAAATCATAAAAAAAATCAACAGCTCCAAAAAGTAGGTCAAGGTCATAGATTAAATCCATGCATCCAACAAGATGCACTACCCAAGACACAACTGTCAAAATAGAAGTTTTGTCTTCCAAAGATTAAGCTATAAACTAGGTTTAAAGCATCTAGTGCATAATTATAGTTCATGAGAAAGTGATGCAAATGTAGCAATTAAAGTTATCTACCCTTTGCTTAGATGGTGAAGGTCACATCCACATTTGCATTTTGACACGTTGTGAATTACTACCCAAGAAATAACTATAAGTGAAGTTTGAAAGGTGTAATGCATAAAGTTTGTGAAAAAGTGACATAAACGCAAATGTTGAAAGCAAAAATTATTAAGTTATCTGCCCCTTGCTTGGAGGTTTAAGGTCACATCCACATTCGCTTTGTCAGGTTGCAATGTAATACTCAAGATACAACTATAAGCAAAGTTTGAAAGGTCTTAGTGCATACAGTTTGTGAAAAAGTGACCTAAACGCAAAAGTTGAAGGTAAATATTATAATGTCTCACACCTCAATTAATTTTTCCATAGGGTTACTGTACAGCCTTTTCCAACATCTGAGCTTCAAAGCAGGGCAGCAGACATTGTTGTTGGTTTAATATCTTCAGTATAGCCAAGACCAGTAATTTAAAACAATAAAATACATAAGTTAGCCAGTTTGTTTGTTTTTCTCGCTCATGTTTTGTGAACCCTATGGAAAATACAAAATTCATACACTATCTAGCTGAATATGCGGTGCTTCGGTCAAACAATTCTGAAATTTGAATGAAACCTCATATCAACATGGGATTTTCTGTATCATCTGTCTTTTACACTGCAGATGTATGCTAAAGCAAAGAAAAACCTATTTTTCAAATAAAAAAATTGCCTAAAATTGAGAAAAAATAGAATTATTTTCTGTTTTCCTTTTGTCTCTAGGTCCGCGAGCTTTCAGGGGAGATAATAGAGGTGTGAGACCATAAGGTTATCTATCTGTCCCTTGCTTGGACGGTCAAGGTCACATCCACATTTGCTTTGTCACATTGCAATGTGCGACCCAAGATACAACTATAAATAAAGTCTGAAAGGTGTAGTGCATACAGTTTGTGGGAAAGTGACCTAAACGCAAATGTTGAAGGTAAAAATTATGAAGTTATCTGCCCCTTGCTTGGACGGTCAAGGTCACATCTACATTTGCTTTGTCACATTGCAATGTACCACTCAATATACAACTATAAGCAAAGTCTGAAAGGTCTAGTGCACACAGTTTGTGAAAAAGTGACCTAAACGCAAAAGTTGAGGGTAGAAACTATTAAGTTATCTGCCATTTGCTTGGAGGGTAAAGGTCACTTCCACATTTGCTTTGTCAGGTTGCAATGTACCACCCAAGATACAACAATAAGCAAAGTTTGAAAGGTCTAGTGCATACAGTTTGTGAAAAAGTGACCTAAACCCAAAAGTTGAAAGTAAAAATTATGAAGTTATCTGCCCTTTGCTTGGCGGGTCATGGTCACATCCACATTTGCTTTGTCACGTTGCGCTGTACCACCCAAGATACAACTATAAGCAAAGTTTGAAAGGTCTAGCGCATACAATTTATGAGAAAATGACCTAACTTCACACAAAACTTGAACGCCTTCGCCTTTGCCGCCGTTTATTGCCGGAAAAGCAACACCTATGTTTCTTTTTTCTTTGAAAAAGCGAGACAATAATAATCATCATACCTGCCCGATTCACTAGGTTTCTTGTTTGAACACATATTTGGAAGTTATATGTCATTTTGAAAATTCAGCAAAAACTCCTTGAAATCCTCATCTGATTAAAAAGTATGCACCGTATTCACGCCTACTAGACTCCGCAACCGCCTCCAAAAAGAGGTGATAATACGACGTTTCGGAGACACTTCCGATGCAGTTGCGGAGAGTAAACTGAAGCAGCAACGGTAAGTGTGAATTTAATATTTTCGTTTTTTTCGACCCTAACTCGATTTTTTTTCAAAAATCGGGGGATGTGGTACGATGTAGGAATGTTTTCCCTTCTTGTTTCATGTGTTAGTTTCGAAATAAATCGAAAAATGTGGTCTGTAGAATTGTCATAAGTCAATCGACGAGTGTAATTTTCTCAACTGGACATGGTTTTTACTCCGTTTTCCTGCTGTTTTATGAGAAATCTGCCCACGAATAAGGTCTATGACTTTGACATCACCTATCTTTCATCGTTCAATGAAAAATATTCAATCGACTACAAACTGAAAAGAATTATGGTCATTTTTTATGAAGAGGCGGTGTCGGAGAGTAAGAGGCGGATTCGGAGAGTAAGAGGCGGTTTCGGACTTATGAAAATTCTACAGACCACATTTTTTTCATAACCAACACATGAAACAGGAAGGGAAAACATTCCTACATCGTACCACATTCCCCGATTTTTGAAAAAGATCGAGTTAGGGCCGAAAAAAAAAGAAAATATTAAATTCACACTTACCGTTGCTGCTTCAATTTACTCTCCGCAACCGCATCGGAAGTGTCTCCGAAACGTCGTATTATCACCTCTTTTTGGAGGCGGTTGCGGAGTCTTGTAGGCGTGGTATTCATCTGTTAAGCAAAATGCATTCAATTATTACAAGCTGTTATTGTATACATGTTTATTACAAGCTGTTATTGTATACATGTTTATATCAAATATCATCACCATCAACACATATTAAGCTTTTTAATAAACATGATCAAAATGAAGCAAAGAGAAGGTTCATGTATCACGTCACTTCAGCACTAAATCAAAGATCCATAACTCCAGCATAATAGGTGTTATCTGGCTGGTCATCAAGCCTGGATGAGATATGGTTGCCGTAAACATTGTCCCCAATTTTCAACAAGATTGGAATATAAATGTTAAAGTTATTGGGCGGGCAAGGCAAAAGTCTTCAATTTTTAACAATCATTGTAAGTTTGGTAAAGTTCAAATAATAAATGAAGGTGCTGGTGTTCACAATGCATAAATTGGCATGGTCCACACGCCCTGCGGCAGCAGGCAATATCGGTGGATTTTAAAATGGGCACTACTGGTAAGGGGCCAGTTTCCGTCCAAGCCCAGTTTCCGTCATTCTCATTTAAAAACTGTTTTTACACTGCAAATTACTTATGCGATGTCACTTATTGACAGACGTTTAGAACTGAAGTTTGGAAACAGAAAAAGCAACCAAAAAGTAAATCAGCGGTACAAAAACGAAAGGGATTTCTCCGAAAATTGTGTTTACTTCCTTATATGGCGTTGGGGATGCGCGCGCCTACTGCCGCATTATAAACTATTGAAAACATAACACTGTAATCAGGGGCGTTCCTGGGCATACGCACCATCAAGTTTTGGATTCACAAATGTGCCTAACGCCCCTATACCTTCAGTTTTTATTGCATTTTTCGCATATTTAGCCTTTTTTATTTGTTTGCTTATTTAATAGCCTGTACGCACGTGCGTCAGTGCGTATGCCCAGGTACGCCCCTGGTTAAAGCGATCGAGGTGACTGATGGAACAATGCAAACATACCATTTGTACAATGAAATTGTTGAATTGACTTGCAAACAAGTTTCTAATTCATAAAAGTTCACTGTATCTTGACCTAGTTGAATATATCACTCGACAAAATACATGACGGAAACTGGGTTTGTAAACAAAACAATTTCTCAGTTTTAGTTTATTGATAAAAAGGTCACGTGCCACTTCGATAATTTATATAAAACAAAACTATTTGGTATAAAATGTCCAGGAAGAGGTAACCTAATAGAAAATAGACTAAAAATTGTCAGGATACATAGATTTGTCTGAAAAATTAGTTAGTTTAAGTAAGTGACGGAAAGTGGCTCCCGACCAGTAGTATTTACCAAAGGCCACATAAAAAAATACCCTATTTTAAGGGGCCGACCCTAAAACTTTTCATGCAAAGATTTAAAAAAAATTAATAATAATAAAAAAATAAAAAAAAATAAAAAAAATGTTGATAATGCAAAAAAATCGAACTCAAGGTAAAGTAATTTAACATATTAAATTCATTATCCGAATTGATTTCATTATTGCGGGGAAAAAAGCCTTACCTACCTACCCTATTTGTTTTGCCAGTGTTACCTGACACCAGGGCTTTATGCTGACACTGCCTGAACCACACATATTATTTTGTTTGGCCTAATGTTAGAATATAATATTATTACCAAAATCTTGAATGTCCCGGTCCAACCCTGCGAATAGCACTGCTTGCATAAGTTTATATTCGTGTATTGCCCGATATAATTATTTTAGTGGAGCATGGGGCGAATTTATTATGGCGCGAAAATCGTCATGGCGAAATACATTTCATCATCGTAATGAAGTCTGTGACTGGAACTGATCATTTAGAATGTCTGACGGTACATTTCAAGAAATACAGTGGACTTGTTAATTACAAAACTTACACCGTGGTGCCTTTTTGTTGAGTTGAAAGTTCACCCTGCAAATGGCGCATGGGTACAACAGGGGAGGTAAGTCATGTAACTGTAATCTACAACCGTGAACAAACTCCAACGAGTCGACCTGACCATGACCACAGACATATTAATAAAAATTTAATAATTATTTGTTATTAGGTCTGTGAACTGAGATAGCACAATCACATCGCATACAACAACTACACCATTTTAATTGATTTACCACTACAAATATTTTTATTTTTTTTAATTACAAAGAAAAAAATCAACTACTTTTAACTGTTGTCAGTTTTAATAGAACCACAGGCAGGTCTTCCATTTCATGTTTTTTACAAAGATATCGATAGCCTACCGAAAAATATGTAGGCAAGTGGGTGAGACTATAACGTTATATTAGTATTTTAATGAAAGACAGTTTTTAAGTTTTTTATTTTAATAGGAACTGATTTAGTTATTAACATCAAAATAAATACATTATTTTGGTCGTTTTTGGTATCAATTTTTCTTTTAAAAAAAAGTGTATATTTTTTAATAAAGTGTCCGCGCTTACTTTTCTTTTTGTTTTTGAAAGTTGGCGTTCGCGGGCGTTAAGATCCGACTTTTTGAAAATCTCAGGTTTTGTCATTATTTTATTATGGCAGCCCTGTCTTTCATCATCAGTCCTGTATGGCTGAAGTAGCGGCCCCTGTGGTAATTCACCCAACCAGCATAACACCGAGAATCATCAGAAATCTAACAAGTAGCTGCATGTCACTGGGTTTAGATTGAAGGTTTGGAAAGCTCCTGTTTGCAAAATACCAAATCAGGAGTCTCAGCCACAGAGGCTGGTAATTTTTTCCAACGAGACACTGTTACAGAGGGGGGAAAACACACTAAATGTTTCGCTGCAAGATGGTAACTGTGTAAATTTCAGAGTGGTTATATATGGTGCGAGAGGGTGTAGGTGTAACGAAAGCTCTTTGAACTTATTTGAATCACTCCCGATGTCTTCCTGGGTAAGACCAGTACCAAACAAGGAAGATAAAGTGTCTTGCTCAGGGATACAACGCATATGGCAATGACGGGAATCGAACATACGACTTTTGGGTCCAATGCTCTACCACTAGACCACAGCGCTCCACTGTTGGCTCTTTGAACTCCATGGCTCCCTGGTTTTACATTCAAGGTGCTCAAGCATAGATCATTATAATATAGATGCGATAATGCTCGTGTTTCTATAGCGGTGGTGATATATCGTGCGACCGGCGTAACTGACCTGAAATGCATATATAGCCCCGACTAACTTGCAAACTGGGGCGGGGATGGTGGGGGTGGTGGGGTGAGGGGGGGGGTGAGGGGGTGAGGTAGGGCTCTGTAACGGGGGCGTATGTAATGGTGCGTTTTTGGCGTATATCTGACAATTTTATTTTTTTTCAAATTTGAGAATTAACATTTGATACAGTTTATTACCTCCACTGTAAAATAAAATAAGACAAATGTTGACCCTTACCCCCTCCCCCCACCCCTCCCCACCCCTCCTCCACCCACACTATCTCCCCCGCCCCGCCCCCGCCCCCGCCCCGTTCCCACCCCCTCCGGCTTCAGTATTTGTTGCATTTTTGGACTTTGCATTTTTTTCTTCATGTCTAGGCCCGGGCCTATATGGCTTAAAAGTAGCTATGCCGATGCGTGCCGCTTGACTCTGGACCATTGTACTCTTGGGTGGGAGAGCTCCAAATGGTAGAACAGTACTCTAACGTGGGTCTTACAATTAAAGCTATTATCTAATACTCAGGAGATCATTGCCATTATTTATTTATTTATTTATTTTGAGGTCTGGTAGTCAGGGGCGTAGCTTCCTATAGGCCGTGTAGGCCGCGGCCTACACCTTTTTCTGAGAAATTGAAAAAATAAAAATGCCAAAAATGCAATAAGAATCGGAGGCCTAGGGGGGTAAGGGGCTAAATTATAAAATCGCAACAAAATATACTCAAATATGATTCAGAGATACCCGATGGGTAAATGTTTTCAGCTTTTTTTTAGTTATAAGATATATAATTTACGGTAAAAAGTAAGGACATTGATGCTTTTATAGACATATTCACCGGTACGAAATATACGCCAAAACGCACCTCCGACAGTCTAGCTGAAAACCATAGAACTCGGCCTACACATCATATTCAGCCAAGCTACGCCCCTGGTAGTTCAACCCATCGTGCACCAGCAGGGTAGTATCACCTGAACTGGTACCTTCAATGTACTTCGCCTTCTACATAAAAATAGGGAACCAGTTTACCGGAAGTTTGGACATATGCACGAGTTCTTCGCTAGCGGGAAACGAGCATGCAGAAAACTTCTGCGAGCCATCAGGCGACACTCTACCTCCCACGAGATGATTTGGCCGGACACAAGTACAAGAACACGCGTAAATTCATATAATAGATAGATTTAAATATTTTGTTATAAACTAGTCAGGTTGTCGTCCAAAGTCATCAACAACAAAAAATGGCGGCACAATTCAGAGACAGTGCAGGAGGGTAATTCTGAAGCCCAGCGCAGGTTTGTGTTTACATAACCAAGATTGTCAGAATTTGTCACTATCAAAATAACACCGTTAGTGATTATTGGACATTGAAATGTTCTGCTAATGCTGCCAGGTCCTAAGCCAGAGGCATACACAGGTACATGAGGGTACCGACCCCCTTTTCGTACGCCGGATTCCGACCCATAGTAGCCAGTATTCCGTATGCCGGGTTGTGGTACGCCGTACGCCGACATCGCAGTTACTCATACGCGTACGCCGTATTTTTCTCAAAAAATATTTGTTTCCATCCAAAAAATTGAATTTAAGCTAGTTTATGTCTCAGATTGCTGGAAATGCCTTTTCAGAGCACCTAGGTTTCAAAATTTTCCGGGGGGCATGCCTCCGGATCCCCCTAGAGAGCTCGGGCTCGGCAGCTGTGCGGCCTCGCATGGTTCAAATAGTATTCAAGATGCCAACCCTCTGTTAGGCAGTATTCCAGATGCCATGCCCAAAAAATGCCAGTACTCCAGATGCAAGGGGGGGGGTTGGTACCCTCGTACATACTTCACATATAACCACTGAAGTATCGCAACATAATCAATCATTGAAGAAAAGCGTCTTGTTACAAACTAAAAAATGCACTTATAAACAAGAAATCGAATCAGGTTGGAGTTGGGGCGTGATCTGCATGCCTGACCTCCATATTAAGGGATTTGCCTCGGTTAAATTTCAGGGTGTTGGTGGCGCTCCATGGAACCTTTGCCTTCCTTGCCTTTCTTTTCATTCCCGATTCATGGAAAATTTTCACCATCCCCACGACTGATAAAAGTCCATTTATTCAGTGAAATGTATACATGAAAACATGAGGATAGACCCTAAGAAGTATGTAGGAATACATTCGTGAGTTTGAAAAAAAAAGAAGTTTTAATTATTATATGTATATAAAGTGGGACAATATTTACCTTTTCTGCGATCACAAGACTCCATTAGCGCATTAGGTTTTCACCATAGTATGTATTCCGTAATATGTATAGCCCGCTTAGTTCAGTCGGGAGCGATGTCCGACTACTTTACGCTCACGCACACTATTATTGCTGCGAGTGTAAAGAAAAGGTAATTTTAGTTTAGTCTTGCTTTTAATTAGTAAATATTGAATAATGTTTAGCGTGCAATGTTTGCGAACATAATTATTGTGTGTTTTATAAGCCAAAAGTTACGGACAGTGTCCCTTTAAAAGAGTACAACTGATTTTGTTATACCTATTATGCATGTAGTATTTTTATATCAATGTTTTGTTTACAGGCTAGGCATTGTAACATTTGGCCGTTAAGCATGGACACAAGTGTTTTTCTGGAAGTCAGGATCTGTTTGATAGTACTAGCCTTTCTACCTCATCTGTGGAGCAAGAATTAGATAGTGACTAGAGTGTTTTCATCTCTTCTGTGGGACTAGAATTTGATGACAGCCTGCATGACCCTTTGTACCTCACAGAGTCATAGCAAATTGGAGGTATGTTAGAGCTACTGCGCAATAGAATGAATTTACTGTATCTATTTTCACAACTTTTCTAAGTCTTAAAGCCACTATTCTGCCAACAACAGGCACATTTTACAGCAGATGTACTGTTTCAAAGCCTACTTATGATAGGTACATGTGTAACTTATATATGTTACGAAGCTGAACTCTATAACTTCAATATAAACATCACTCTATTGTTATCAATGCCAAAGCATCTAATTACGAGTTACCAACTCTTAATTAATTTTACGCATATTCAATTATGGGTATTTCAAGTACACGTGAATAAATCTAGACTCTTAAAATGAATTAAATAACATAAAAAGGTAAACATAGCGATTTCATGCCTGCAGAGGTTTAATAGACTTAATTGTTAATATTTACAGCCAAACAAAACATGCATGTAGGACTGCCGAATGGTAAAGCAGGTAGGTAGTGGTTACCGGTATTAATGATATATTTTAATGTCATGCTCCCAAAGTGATTATAAGGTAAATGAATAGAAACCAACATTCACAGACAAATTTCTATCGAAAATCATTAAAAGGAATGTTTCGTCAATGAAAAAAGGTATCATGACATAATTATATACAAGGTCCTGAACTTAAGTATTACTGATTTTGTTTTACCTTTAATGTAGTATTTTTATGTCGATATTTTGTTTACAGGAATTGTAACAGTTGGCAATTTAGCATAAAAGTGAATGTTTTTCTGGAAATCTGGATCGTTTGATACTACTAGCCTTTCTACCTCTCCTGTGAAACAAGAATTAGATGGTGGCCAGCGCCTTTTAATCTATCATGTGGAACTAGAATTTGATGGCAAACTTTGAACCTCACAGTCATAGCGAATTGGAGGTATGTTAGAGCTGCCATATGTATATGAATTGAATGTTTCTATTTTCACAGCTTGCTAGGAATTAAAGCCGCTATCCTGCCAACAGCAGGCACGTTTTACTAAAGATGTACACCGTTTCAAAGCTTACTAACGATAATGTATATAATTATGTGCCTTACACATGTTGCGAATCCGAATTCTATTACTACAATATAAATACCTTAACCGCCGAACCATCGAATTACGAGTTACTAACTCATGATTCCTTTTACGCCTATTCATTTATGGGTATTTTAGGTACACATGAATAAATCTACACTTTTAATAGGCACACGTGCATTAATGCAAGAATGGTTTTGTAGTAAAATTTGGGGTTTAGTTTCTTTCCTGCAAAGGTCTAACTTAATTGTTAATATTTACAGCCAATCAAAACCTGCACATTGGTTAGCTGCTGAATGTAAAGCAGGTAGGCAGAGGTAATTTAGCTAGACTTTTTCAAAGAAAAAAACAGCTATTGTTGTCCATCGTCGTCTGCATCTGCGTCCGGTTAAAGTTTTTTATGTAAGCTTGTATCTTCTAAACTACTTAACATAATGGTATGAATCTTCACACATGTATTGACAACATCAAAGAGTCGGGTTCTGTAAATCGTGCTTTTATTTTAACGAAATTATGGCCCCTTTTATACTTAGCAAATTTGGTTAAAGTTTTGTATGTAAGCTTATATTTCTGAAACTACTTTACATAATGGATTACAAATTCACAGATGTATTTGACATAATTAGACAACATCATAGAGCCATAGTCTATTACAAATTCTTTTATTTTAGCAGAATAATGGCCCCTTTTATACTTAAAAATTTGGTTAAAGTTTGGTATGTAATAAAGCTTGTATCTCTGAAAGTAGTTAACATGATGGATTGAAACTCCACAGATGTGTTCAGCATCATTAGATTAACATATAAAGACCAATTAATTTTAACAGAAACATTACGTTCATGAGACGCACCTTCCCTACACTATCTAGATCCATTTAAAGCAAATAAATATGGTCGCTTATAACTATCCGTATACAGACACATTGGTTATCATGATCGCTGCAGAAGATGTATTATTATAAATTACTATTATATAAATTGATAGAACATACATTTCATTCAGGAGACTTTGTGTCGGAGTCCAGTGTATGGGAAGCTTTAATGTCTGAATCCAGTGCATGGGAAGCGTAAGAGAAGAAAGACTGTCACAAAAGAACAATACCTATTGTGAGTATAATGTAGATGTTAATTGTGTGGACAACTCAGAATTAAAAGATTGTTTGAAAACAATTATGTCTCCCCTCATGTATGTAAGAAATAATTTGGCACACCATATAGAGACGACGTGCAGAGTGCAACTTCCAGCCACGTCCATTTAAGGTCACGGTCACACTTAGAGGTTGAAGGTCATATGCACGTGCAGAGTGCAACTTCCAGCCACGTCCATTTAAGGTCAAGGTCATATGCACATATTTTTTGTGTCCGCTCCATATCTCTTGGACCGCTTGAGGGATTTTGAAATAACTTGGCACATATCGAGACATAGTGCAGAGCGCAACTTAGAGGTCCAAGGTCGTATGCACGTGGACTGCAGTATGATAGTGCATAGCAATAGTGTAACAGCAGTGCATGCAAACCATTCATTGGCATAGCCTGTACTATAATCACAGTAAACCAACCATTTCATGCTCGGTAACCATTAGATCTGTACGTCCTCAGTCTAAACAGGTACATATCCATGATGTTTGCCCATTACACTGAGAGTGTGGCGGGGACATGTTTTTGTTACAAAAACAACCCCGTGTAAACCTCAGATTTATGTAGAATGCAGTGATCTTTAGCTCTACTAGCCAAAATATTGACTAAAAATAAAAACACATTTTTAAACGACTTCTTCTCATGAACCAATGGCTCACTTGAGTTGTTAGCTCTACTGATCAGAGATCAGCAGAGCTTATGCCGTGGTGCGGCGTCCGGCGTCCGGCCGTCTGTCCGTCCGTTAACTTTTATTTGTAGCGACTACTCCTCTGAAACTACTGGATTGATATTCATAAAACTTTACAAAAATGTTGCCCATGAAGTCTAGTTGATCCTAGCAAAAATTCATGTTGATGTGAAATCCAAGATGGCCGCCAAAGCTAAAAATAGATTTTTTTTAAATACAAGTTTGTAGCGACTACTTCTTGAAAACTATAAGTGATATTGATATGGGACTTTTTCTAAAATGATCAGCATGACATGATGTTGGTCCTTGTAGAAAATCGTTTTGATTTGACGATAAACATGGCTGCCAGCAGCCATCTTTGTTTACATAGAGTTATATAATGAAAACTTGTAGCGAATACTCCTCTGAAACTACTTGACGGATTTTCATGAAACTTCACAGGAATGTTGCTCTTGATGTCTAATTGATCCTAGCAAAATTTCAGGTCGGCCGGAAATTCAAGATGGCCGCCACGGCTAAAAATAAATTTTCAAAATACAAGTTTGTAGCGACTACTTCTTGAAAACTATAAGTGATATTGATATAAGACTTTTTCTAAATTGATCAGCATGACATGATGTTGATCCTTGTCGAAAATCGTTTTGATTCGACGTTAAACATGGCTGCCAGCGGCCATCTTTGTTTACATAGAGTTGTATAGTAAAAACTTGTAGCGACTACTCCTCTGAAACTACTTGGCGGATTGTCATGAAACGTTACAGGAATGTTGCTCTTGATGTCTAATTGATCTTAGAAAAATTTCAGGGCGGCCGGAAATTCAAGATGGCCGTCACAGCTAAAAATAGATTTTTAAAAAATAAGTTTGTAGAGACTACTTCGTGAAAACTATAAGTGATATTGATATGGGACTTTTTCTAAAATGATCAGCATGACATGATGTAGATCCTTGTGGAAAATTATTTTGATTCGACGTTAAACATGGCTGCCAGTGGCCATCTTTGGTTACAAAGAGTTATATAGTAAAAACTTGTAGCGACTACTCCTCTGAAACTACTTGACGGATGTTCATGAAACTTCACAGGAATGTTGCTCTTGATGTCTAGTTGATCCTAGAAAAATTTCAGGTCGGCCGGAAATTCAAGATGGCCGCCACAGTTAAAAATAGATTTTTAAAAAATAAGTTTGTAGCGACTACTTCTTGAAAACTATAAGAGATATTGATATGGGACTTTTTCTAAAATGATCAGCATGACATGATAGTTATCCGAGTCGAACATTATTTTGATTCAATGTTAAACATGGCTGTCAGTGGCCATCTTTGTTTACATAGAGTTATATTATGAAAACTTGTAGCGACTACTCCTCTGAAACTACATGACGGATTTTCATGAAACTTCACAGGAATGTTGCTCTTGATGTCTAATTGATCCTAGCAAAATTTCAGGTCGGCCGGAAATTCAAGATGGCCACCACAGCTAAAAATAGATTTTCAAAAAAACAGTTTGTAGCGACTACTTCCTGAAATCAAAATCGATCAGTAGAGCTTCAAGGTCATTGACCTCTTGTTTTTGTCTCGCCTTTTCGAAGAAAAAAAGATACATAGGTGTTGCTTTTCCGGCGGCGGAGGCGTCAACATTCAAGTTTTGCGTTTGGGTCATTTTCTCACAAACTGTATGCACTAGACCTTTCAAACTTTGCTTATAGTTGTATCATGGGTGGTACATCGCAACGTGACAAAGCAAATGTGGAAGTGACCTTGACCGTCCAAGCAAGGGGCAGATAACTTACTTATTTTTAGGTTATATATTTTAAATTTCTTCTTTAAAGGGACACTGTCCGTAACTTTTAGCTTATAAAACACCCAATAATTATGTTCGCAAACATTATACACTAAACATTATTCAATATTTACTAATTAAAAGCAAGACTCGCAGACCAAACTCGCAGTAAAAATAAGTGTGCGTGAGCGTAAAGTTGTCGGAACTCGCTTCCGACTGAGCTAAGCGGGCTATACATATTACGCAATACATACTATGGTGAAAACCTAATGCGCTATGGAAGTCACGTACACGCATAAAAGGTAAATATTGTGGGTCCCACTTTATTTACATTTAATAATTAAAACTTTTTTTTTTCAAACTCACGAGTGTATTCCTACATGCTTCTTAGGGTCTATCCTCATGTTTTCATGTATACATTTCAATGAATAAAAGTCAGACAGTTATTTGGTTATGCTCAATATCTGCTTACTTACGGACAGTGTCCCTTTAATTCACTTGTTTGTTTTTTTTTGATTTTTTTTTTAATTATTTTTTTTATATATTTTTTTTATTATTTTTATTATTTATTTTGATTTTTTATATGTTTTTTTTTGTGTTAAAGCCGTGTTAGCAGGAAGCATTGCTATGATTTCTAGTTGTGCCTATTGCGTTTTTTTCCGGTTAATATTTGATGGAGTTACATCCCCTTGACATTTTTACCTTTACAGCGCGGTATATCAATGAAATCTTGGACAAGTTTTCGAAAAGCAACTAGATCTTGTTAGTAACGACAGAGTTATGGCCCTTGATTTGTTGAAAAATGCTTTATTGTATTTCCCTTTGTTAAATCTGTAGTTACTTCATTTCTGTCTCGCCTTTTCGAAGAAAAAAGAGACAGGTGTTGCTTTTCCAGTGGCGGCGGCAGCGTCAACATAAGCAGATAACTTAATAATTTTTATCTTCAACTTTGTTGTTAATTTACATCAAAGTTTTTCATTCAAGTTTTTTTACATCCATTTATCCAACACCACATGCCTTAGACCTTTCAAACTTTACAAATATTGATAACTACATCACTTGTGTGGTTATCTCTTCCCACATTATCCCACTGATTGTTATGAAACTTTATAGGAAGCTTACCTATGATGTCAAGAGTTGCGTATCGTTTCGGTGTTTAAAATTACCAGAGTTTATTTTTTGTGTCACCTGCATAGCATGACAGACACCAAGGGATCATTTTGTCCATCGTCTGTCCGTCACACCTCAACCTGCAACCTAACCCAAAACTTTGAAAAGTATATCACTTATGTTCATGAAACTTCACACATGTCTTCAGCTCACCTCAAGGAATGTAGTTCTTTACCAACTATGAAAGGAAACTGGAACAAGAAAGATGTTTATTTTTCAAGAAACTTTAATTACATGTACGTATTTTGATGTTGCTATGACTATCAGGTAAAGCTATGCTTTGGGTTAAATATGAAAGTATAAAGTTTCATCTAAAATACATGAACATAATCAATAGTTCCGTTTAACTTTTTCCAATCAATTTTGTTTCAGGCATAATGTCTACTTTTACACCTCATTTATATCAACTTAGTACAATAGACAATTGCCAGTGTCTGTCATCGGAAAATAAGCATGTTTTCAGCACTGTTTGGCAGCGGTTAAATAATATACATATTTATGCATCGTTAATTTTATTGTTTCAGCCAAGCCAATCACAATGCAACACATTGTTGAAGAGTAATTTTTGTCTCGCCTTTTCGAAGAAAAAAAGAGACGTAGGTGTTGCTTTCCGGCGTTTTGCGTTTAGGTCATTTTCTCACAAACTGTATGCACTAGACCTTTCAAACTTGGGTGATACATCGCAACATGACAAAGCAAATGTGGAAGTGACTTTGACTCTCCAAGCAAAGAGCAGATAACTTACTTATTTTTAGGTTCAAGTTTTGCGTTTAGGTCATTTTCTCACGAACTGTATGCACTAGACCTTTCAAACTTTGCTTATAGTTGTATCATGGGTGGTACATCGCAACGTGACAAAGCAAATGTGGAAGTGACCTTGACCCTCCAAGCAAAGGGCAGATAACTTACTAAATTTTAGGTTCAACTTTTGCGTTTAGGTCACTTTCACAAACTGGATGCACTAGACATTTAAAACTGAGCTTATAGTTGTATCTTGAGTGGTACATCGCAACGTGACAAAGCAAATGTGGAAGTGACCTTGACCCTCAAAGCAAGGGCAGATAACCTTATAATTTTTACCTTCAACTTTGGCGTTTAGGTCACTTTTTCACAAACTGTATGCACCAAGACCTTTCAAACTTTGTTTATAGTTGTATCTTGAGTGGTACATTGCAATGTGACCAAAGCAAATGTGGATGTGACCTTCACCATCCAAGCAAAGGGCATATAACTTTAATTGTTACATTTACATCACTTTCTCATGAACTAGAATTATGCACTAGATGTTTTAAACCTAATTTATAGCTTAATCTTTGGAAGAAAACATATTCTATTTTGACGTAGTTGTGTCTTCGTTAGTGCATCTTTTTTTTGGATGCCTGAATTTCATGTATGACCTTGACCTACTTTATGGAGCTGATGATTTTTAGCTCTACTGGCCAAAGGCCTTAATTTTTCATCCGATCTTTACCAAACTTTACCAGATTGTTAATATCAATGAAAGCTCGCACAAGTTCGAAAACCAGGCAGATTGGACAAATAACAGCGGAGTTATGGCCCTTGATTTAGTTAAAAATGCTATATTCAGCCTCGTTAATACGATAGGGCTTTAATTTTTCATCTGATCTTTACCAAAACTTTACCAGATGTTTTGCCTTTTTTTATTAGTAGTAATTTTTTGTTTTAATTACAATTTTTTTTTTTAAATCCTTTTGTTTGAATTATTTTTTTATTTATTTTTTTATTTATTTATTTATTTATTTTTTTAATTTTCTTATTTCATTATTATTATTTATTTATTTTTTGGTGTTAACGCCATGTTAGCAGGAAGCATTGCTGTGCCTATTGCATTTTTTTCCCGGTTCATTGATTTTTGATGGAGTTACAGCCCCTTGACATATTTTTTTTAAATTTCTTGATTATTATTATTTTTTTTTAATTTTCTTATTTCATTATTATTATTTTTTAAATTATTTTTTTGGTGTTAACGCCGTGTTAGCAGGAAGCATTGCTGTGCCTATTGCATTTTTTTTCCGGTTCATTGATTTTTAGCTCGACTGATCAGAGATCAGCAGAGCTTATGCCGTGGTGTGGCGTCCGTCGTCCGTCCGTCTGTCCGTAAACTTTTATTTGTAGCGACAACTCCTCTGAAACTACTGGATGGATATTCATGAAACTTCACAGAAATGTTGCCCATAAAGTCTAGTTGATCCTAGCAAAAATTCATGTTGATGTGAAATCCAAGATGGCCGCCAAAGCTAAAAATAGAGTTTTAAAATACAAGTTTGTAGCGTCTACTTCTTGAAAACTATAAGTGATATTGATATGGGACTTTTTCTAAAATGATCAGCATGACATGATGTTGATCCTTGTCAAAAATCGTTTTGATTCAACATTAAACATGGCTGCCAGCGGCCATCTTTGTTTACATAGAGTTATATAGTAAAAACTTGTAGCGACTACTCCTCTGAAACTACTTGGCGGATTGTCATGAAACTTTACAGGAATGTTGCTCTTGATGTCTAATTGATCCTAGATTTTTTTTTAGGTTGGCCGGTAATTCAAGATGGCTGTCACAGCTAAAAATAGATTTTTAAAAAACAAGTTTGTAGCGACTACTTCTTGAAAACTATAAGTGATATTGATATGGACCTTTTTTAAAATGATCAGCATGACATGATGTTGATCCTTGTGGAAAATTATTTTGATTCGACGTTAAACATGGCTGCCAGTGGCCATCTTTGGTTACATAGAGTTATATAGTAAAAACTTGTAGCGACTACTCCTCTGAAACTACTTGACGGATGTTCATGAAACTTCACAGGAATGTTGCTCTTGATGTCTAGTTGATCCTAGAAAAATTTCAGGTCGGCCGGAAATTCAAGATGGCCGCCACAGCTAAAAATAGATTTAAAATAAATACGTTTGTAGCGACTACTTTTTCAAAACAATAAGAGATGTTGATAAGGGACTTTTTCTAAAATGATCAGTATGACATGATGTTGGTCCTTGTCGATAATTGTTTTGATTTGACGTTAACCATGGCTGCCAGTGGCCATCTTTGTTTACATAGAGTTATATAATGAAAATTTGTAGCGACTACTCCTCTGAAACTACTTGACGGATTTTCATGAAACTTCACAGGAATGTTGCTCTTAATGTCTTATTGATCCCAGCAAAATTTCAGGTCAGCCGGAAATTCAAGATGGCCGCCACGGTTAAAAATAGATTTTCAAAAAACGAGTCTGTAGCGACTACTTCCTGAAATCAAAATCAATCAGTAGAGCTTCAAGGTCATTGACCTCTTGTTGATGGAGTTACAGCCCATTTACATTTTTTTTTTAATTTCTTGTACGCGCTACTCCTCCTAAACGCCTTGTTGGTATTCGACGAAACTTGCCAGGAAGCATCGATAATATGTCTAGTTGTGCATATCGCGCTTGTGTTCCAGTTTGCTGATTTATGACGGAGTTATGGCACTTTGACATTTTTACTTTAAATTTCTTTTGTGCGCTACTCCTCCTAAACGGCTTGTTGGATTTCTACAAAATTTGGCAGGAAGCCTCAGTAAGATGTCTAGTTGTGCAAAGCATTTTATATCAATGAAATTTTGGACAAGTTCGAAAACCAGCTAGATCTAGTTAGTAACGACAGGTTATGGCCCTTGATTTGTTGAAAAATGCTATATTGTATTTTTGTATTTTCCTTTGTTAAATCTGTAGTTACTTCATTTTGTATCTGATCTTTACCATATTTGTTTAGAATGTTAATATAAACCCTTCCCCCCACCCATTTTTATGAAATTTCATTCATAGAAGAAAGTGGGACAATTTAACAAATGCCCATGCCAGACTAGACACAGCAGACTTATTGCCCATGATTACCAGGTGAGCGATCTAAGGCCATCCTATCCCTTGTTGTTTTTGCAATGTTTTTAAAAAAACTACTGATGGGAATTTTTATGTCGACAACCCTTGATATAAGAGCCATTTTAGCCAGTAGAGCAACCACAGGCCCTCTTGGCACTCTTGTTTTTAATAGAATGGCATTTTGTTTTTAAACAAATGCACTTAAATGTCATCTCAGCAAGCGGCAAACTCGATTGTTTTTAGTTACTAAAGTGTTTACACTTTCATTTAAGCATCATCGACTTTTTTATTTTTAAGTCCAGCCTCCGTTAGGCGAGACATGTGAATCCACGGATTTCTTGTCTCATATAAAACCTTGTTTGGTAGATTCCTTGGAAAATCTGGTTATTAGATTGGGGTATGTCGTTTGGTGGGTGGGTGGCATCAAACTCTTAGTTTCTGCTAAATAACTTTGTTAGCAATGAGGTATTGTGATGAAACTTGCAGGGTAGGTAGCCTATATGGAAAGGAAGGTTGGGATTGCCTTTGGGGTCACTGGGGTCAAGGTCAAAGTCACTGTTACTAAAAATAGAAAACTGGTTTCCGCTCAATAATTTCAGTTGGGAATGAGATATCGGAACGAAACTTGTCCATTGTTACTTCATTAATTTTTCATCTCACCAGTACTGAATGGATGAGGGCGATGAGAGAAAGTACAGAGTGCAAGTACTCTGTCTTTATTCAGATTAGAGTTATTGCACTTTGTAATTTTTTACTTAGAATTTTTGTCTGGAGCATAACTTCCATAACTACTTATGGGGACTACAATTAAAAGGCCACACAATGATAGAGGGTAATGAGAGGAAGTGCAGAGTGTAAGAACTGTATCTTAATTCAAAATACTTATTGCCCTTTGGAATTTTATACTTACAATTCTTTTCCGGAGCATAACTCAAAAACTACTAATGGGACTGCAATGAAACTTCACACAATGGTAAAGGGCAATGAGAGAAAATGCAGAGATCTACAACCAATCTTCATTAACATTTGAGTTATTAACTTTGTAATTTTATGCTTGTAATTCTTGTCTGGAGTCAGAAACTACTAATGGAACTGCCAATTGAATACTGCTGGGTGATATAAGGCCATATGATAAGTTGTAGATAGTTGTCATTTCGGGGAGCATCCATCGGTTCTGCCGATATTCTTGTTTAAAATTTTATCAACCTGGTCTTCTGGGGTTGTGAAATCCATTGTACAACTTGTACACGATGGGCTTTTAGGAATATGGACATGTGCATTTTTAAGGAAACACAAGCCTTTTGTATTATATAGACAAGTGAGAATAAATTCATGCTTTAAAGGACAAGTAATGTTTTTTCTAGATATTGCCACCCATGGACTTCAACATTGTCACCTTCTAGCAAAAAAGTTTCTTTTGATAAGTGGTACCGAAATATCTTAAATATAGAATTGTCTCCTTTATCAATGAAGATACTGTCAATATTGTCAGAATAAGTATATTCTGTAATCTTTATTTACCACAGGTACCCGGATACCCTACATGGATTCCGCCATCCAATCGTACAAGCTGCTGGATGATTAGAGTCGGGGAGACCTGAAGTTGGTTATGTAGCATTGTTCAGTTTTGACAAAAGTTGACTGGTTGCTTTTCAAGTAAGTAAAAAACTTGAAGATAAATACAAATGTTTAAGATTCTTTTTTTTTTTTCAGTGCTTCGAAAACAGACATAGGCCATGTTTCCCTGCCATAATTTAAAAAAAAAAGAAACTTGAAGAAACATTTAAAAAAGTGTTCTTTTATTAACAAAAAAACATTTATCTCGACTATTCGAAGAAGAATAAGAGAGCTTATGTAATCACGTCGACATCCCAGTCCATATTGAGTTCTGTGTTTAAGCTGTGTTTAAGCTGTGTTTACAGGTCCATCTCTTAGATAAAAATAAAGACGTTTTAATAGCTTTAGAAAGAGTTTAGAAAAAAAACTCTAGAAACCCAACTGAGACTTTATCTGATGGACGGCTGTTTCAATCCTTGATTGTAGGGCAAAAGAAAGACCACTTTCTTATATCATTACAAGATGTTGGGAATTTAAAGGATTTTGGAAGCATATGTCTGGTGAGACAGCGGCCTGGAACCTATCTATTTTTTTTAATTGCTTCTAGCTGATTGTTGATATTGTACATCATGATCAGTCTTAAGCTAAAAACCTATCTGCGATTTTCAAGGCTCTTCCAGTTTGTCTTTTATCATCTCAACGTTGCTTGATCTATCACCGTAGCAACTGGTGACAGTGTTCACTGTCAGCCTTTGTAACATCTCGAGCTTGTATGCATATGGTGTGCTTGGGCCTTGACTTGGACAGATCTGATGGTGATCTTTCATATGACTGGAATCTGATGGACGATTAGTCCATACAAATGTCGAATGTGCATCCTAATCCTAAATACTGTGCTGAAGTCACATGCTGTAGGTGCTTTTGTAGAACTTAGTCTTGGATGATGTCGTTTCTCTTTCCAGTAATGGTAAGGATGTTACATATGTCCAGGTGAAAGTCCATTTTCCATCTCATCTACCAAGTCAATGTTGTGGGTATGTCAGTGATGTAGAAATGAATAGGCTTGGTCCTAGTACTATCCCTGTCCTAGTACTATATACTTATCCCTGAGGTACTCCTGATTCGACGCTGGTCTTGTCCAATGATTATTCCTCAGCAACAGCTACCTGTGATCTGTTAGAAATGCATTTATCTATCTGGTGGTTTTCCTCATATTCCATACATAATGATGGAGTTAGTGCATTAGCTTGATGTAGCTGACTTTATAAAACACCATGAAGTGCATAATAAGGGTGCCTGTCTGTTTGTCATTTTCCATATTTGCTGTTATGTCGTCTGTGAATTTCAGCAGCTGCGTTTTACATGATCTGCCCTTGCACACGTCCTGCTGCAAGAAGAAGAGGATGTTGTGTTTAGCTGCATGTTCATGGCTGATTGCAATGTGTTAGATGATTTTGTAGCACACACATATCAGAGAGATGGGCCTGTAGTTCTCTACCTGGTACTTCTGTCCTTTTTTCGAAGGCTGGTTTCATAAGAGCTGTTCTCTATGTATCTGGGAACTCACCTCTGTCTGAAGATGATAGTCTGTATAGGTGAGATCTGCTATTGGTTTTATATTGTCAGTACTAGCTGCTTTGTGTGAATTGAAGCTGTTTAGAAGTTTCTGCACTTCATTTCTGTTGATGTCTATATCTGGGACAGTAGAGAAATCTCCTGAGCTTTTCAAAAAAATTCTCGTAATTATGGATTCCTCGAAGATGAATTTGAATTGTCAATTTAGGATGCTAGTTAGTATTACATTACCTTTAAGTGCTGTGATGTTGCTGTTGTATGTCTATTTGTGTTTTTTAATGTATGTCCAAAAACCATATCATGGAAGTTCCTTTGTTCGATTCTTCTGATGTTTGGGCTTTCTGGTTTCAGAACGATTGTCTCCTCCTGTGTATGACCAATATGCCTTTGTTTTCTTTGATTAAATTTAATAGTCATAATGCTTTTTGTCTGCTGATTTCTTCTTTTTCTTGTATAGCCTCTCTGGCTTTTTCATTAAAACTTTAATTTCTGTGGTGATCCAATGAAATTTATTGTAATATTTTATTTTTTAATATTGATCGGTTTCCATATTTATTGTTAAGGGTAGCACCAGGAACCTCTAATACTTTGTATTCCCTGGTAAGGTAGCACCAGGAATCTCCAATACTTTGTACTCCCTGGTAATTCCACATTAGGTGATTCCTCTGCAGACCTTGTGTTGACTAAGGTTTCTAGTTCTCTTTGTAGCTCTAAATATAATAGTCCCTCTGCCATTATGCAAGTCCCTAACAATGCTGCTCGCATTGCGTACTCTAGTTCTATAGCTCCTATCAGAGCCTCACAATGGTGCAGTTCTAAGGGTTATAGTCTGCTTGCCATTGTGCCAAGAGGAGAATTCCCTCAATGAAACAACATTGTCTGCACTTGGATTTCTAGTTATTTCACCAAGGGCACAGTAGAATGTGGACTTGTTCACTTTCCAAAGCCCACTTTATAGATTTTGTACAACTCCACATGATTTTATAAGCAAGATAAATAATAAATAATACCCAAATTTTACAAAATTGCTTACTTTAAATTTGTAAATATTAATATGCAAGGTATGTGCACATTTCTGTATAATAAATATGGTTTTGACAGTATAAATGTTTCTCTAATGCTAACCTAAACTCTTAGCCTACGTGAACATTAAACCCTTTATGATTAAGAATGTTGTTGATGATGTAATTACTCTTGATAGTTAATGGTGACAATGGCATATAAAGAACATAAATGTAGCTTCCAACAGAGGCATATGTGTCCCTGTTTTCTAAGAACAATTTCATAACCATAACGATTTATTTTTTTCTATGAATTATATCTGTGCATCAATATCATGTAATTTAAAGGAATTTCATCAGGATTGGTAGTTTTTCAGAATCGTTTAAAACATTATCTCTGTATTAAATTGACAGAAATGAAATAAATAAGCCAAAAGAAATTACACTGAACAAATAAAAAACCTGAAGAAGGTTATGCCTTATGTAAGTTATTTTAAACTAAGTAGCGGCAACAAATTTGTATAAAGTATTGTAATGCGAGCATCGCAGCTAGATTAGGCAGAGGTATTCCACATGACAACTGTTTATAATTTTGGTATATTTAGCCCCCAAATCCTGATGGACCCTTTAAGAGATATTGCAAGTTCTTTATTTATATATATGTATTGAACTGATTTAATCTTTTAGATAAAATATGATATGTACTTTTAGTGTTTTAATCACATTGATTAAAACTGCAATATTTATTAGCTCTTATTATGGCTGAGGCGATTCAGCCAGGTGAGCTTATATTTACCACCAAATGTGTCAAATGTCTATCATTAGAACCTTTTGGACACTATACAGCCTTAAACTAGTAGATTTATACAGGTCTTCTTTTGGGTCCTGTTTTAGTTGTTCTTATAAAATACAGATTTTGAATAGCATATTCATATTCATCCATTGACAATGTTAACATTAGCATGATACCTTGTTATAAATAAAATAAATGCTGTTTTCTAGGTCAATATTGTAAATTCTGTTTAGCAATACACTTGTCATCAGTGCCCCAGATAAGCAGTGTATCCATATACTTCACTCAGTTAACCCTTAACCCGCAGGCTGATCAGGGTTTACAATGTTTGGCTGCTGTTCAGTAATTTCCCCTAAAACACCCCTTCGTCACATAAATGGAATGGTCTTAATTCAAAGATAGAACAGTCCCATTATATATATGTAGCAGGTTAAGAGTTGAATATAGTCAGTTACTCAAATAATTTTCCAGACATTCGTTCCAGATACACACACATTTTTTATTCTACTTGCTTCAATGTCGGTATCTGTTAACCTTTTACGGTAATCTCACATCTCAGAAAACGCTAAAACTCGATAAAACTTCATACATGTTATTATTATTCACTTTCATTTGGTACAGACAAGTTTCATAACTCTGTCATGAATGCAGAATTATGCCCCTTTCAACTTATTTTTCCAATAAATAGACAAGGCCTTGAAAGTCAAGTGGATTGTCATCTGACAGCTCTTGTTGTTGTTTTTCGAGTTATTGATTATTTTCAATTATTTTTTATTTGAGTGAAATACCATTACAGTTGCAAATGCTATCTAGGGCACTGAAGTCATTGCTAGACTTGAATAAATATCAAGAATAACATGTATTGTAAAACGAATGCCACCTCCGAAAGCTATCAGCTAAAACGAGCCCATAATTCTGCGAAAAGTTAATGGACCGGAACAGCATGACGAAATGATAACTAGACTTCATACTGATATTTCCTACTACATCAAAAACTGTTGAGATGTTCAGGAGGAGTAGCCATATTGATTTGCTAGACTAGAATTAAGATATTGAGTTACCTTCGAATTAAATCTATTGACAGTTGATGTTAAAATGATTCCAATAGCAGCATAAGATATGAATTAAAAATTAATGTTTTCTTAACTCACTATAATTGTAAATTCTGTCTAGTAATATTTATTTGTGTAGTTACTAGACTTGAATAAAGATGTTAAATTATATATTCATATTAATATCATTTGAAAATGTGATTCGAATAGCAGCAAAAGTTCTTATAAATTAAATTTAAAAAAATGCTGTTTTTGTAAATTATAACAATAGTTATTTCTGTAGTTGCAAGACTTTTAAAGAAACTAATCCGCCAGATAACGGCAAAATTACACTACAAAACCGTTTATCAAAACTATCCAGGTGTTAAGGTCATATACTAATATATATGTGCCGATTAAAAGTATAGAATTTTTCAATGGTTTTTAAAATACCCATGATTGATTATGCCTTAAATGAATTATGACTTGGTAACTCTTAATTCAATGCTCACGTTTTGTGATTTGGCGTGGCTGGTTTATAAAGTCGTTTATATTGGGTCTATAGATTTTGGATTCTCAAAATATGAAATATATATACCTTGTAACCAGTAGGTTTAGAAACGGTGTATATATGTTGTAAAATTTGGCTAATGTTGGCGGGATAGCTACTTTAAATAAAGAGGTTGCGTTACATTATATATATTGAATCAACTGACAATGTAAAAATGATCCAATAACAGCATAATTCATATGTATACAGAAAATGCTGTTTTCTTATATCTTTATTGTAAATTTGGCCTAGCAATACATTTTCCATTGTAGCCTAGAATTTTGTTTTTGAAAAATGTTTAAATGATCCCAATAACAATGATATCTTCTTGAAAAAACATTGCTGTGATTTCTGAAGTTTTTTATGCATATAAAAGGCATATATAGTGTTACCCCTGTCTGAGCATTCGTACCAAAAATGTTACTAAGTCAATTTGTATATGGGCACAATGTCTCGGCCAAGTTCATTAATTGGCCCCATTGCCTTGGCAATTCCAGAGTTACACCCCTTGGAATAGTACAACTTCATGAAATTAAAGTTGTCTGGACTCTAACTTGGCTAAGTGTTGTCCAATCTTCTCCAAACCTAATCAGAATTATATATGGGCGTAATGTGTCGGTCAAGTTCAATAATCGGGCCCCATCGCCTCTCTAATTTTAGAGTTATGCTCCTTGGAATATGGAATAATAAAATTTCACGCAATTACTTTTGAAAAACAATTTCCTTAATAATATGTGAAGCAGTAGTGGGGGCTTCTGTGTCTTATGGACACAAGTCTAGTTTCAAGTTAGATGTTGTTAATTGTCTAGTAAAATTATTTTTGTGATTGCTTGTCTTGAACAAAATATTGAATTGCATTCATATTGCATCAATTAACAAAGTAAAACTGCTTCCAATAACGGTATAAATTATAAAAAGTTTTTTTTTTAGTTTTCTTAAGGCAATATAGTAAATTCTGTCTTGCAGTATTTATTTGTGTTGTTGTTAGACTGGAATAAAATAGTTGAATAACACCCATAAGGAATCAGTTGACAATGTTAAAATGTTCCAATACAACATAAAATCTTATATCTGATCTCAATATTGTAATCATTTCAAAGCAATGCATTGCTAGACTATTGTAAGGATTTTGAATAGCATTCTTCTTGCATTCATTGAACATGTTAAAATGATTTCATTAATGGGCAACACTTATATTTATATATACAAAAAAATGCTGTTTTCTTACCACAGTATTATAAATTTTGTATTTCAGCATATTTATGTGTCATTGTTAGATTTGAATAAAGATTTTGAAAACATTCATATTGCTCAGTGGTAGCAATGGTGCTCATCTCATATTCAGTAGTAAAATGATTCAGTTATCAGCATACACTGTCTAACTTATCAAACAATGGCTGAAATTATAGGTAATCATTCATGTGATGTCAGACACTGCAGTATTCCACAAACCTGTGACTCAGGTCTTACAGATCTAGTGAATTATTTACAATCTGCATAAATTGCTGTTTTGCTATAAAGACTTTATTTTAAGTTCAGTCTAGGAAAATATGTATTTCCATTGTTGCAAGACTACAACAGACTACATTTCTATGATAGAATTTATTGAGACATGTTAAAAAGATTCCAATAATGGAATTATTTTTTATAAAAAAAGAAAACAAAATGCTGTTTTCTTCAGTCAATATTGTAATATTTTTGTTGTTGCTAAACTTGAATAAAGATGTTGAATTGCATTCTTATTGCTAAATTCAAAATGTTAAATAAATTTTAATAATAGCATAACCTCTTTTAAATACAGTCAAATGCTATATTATGTCTATTAATATTTATTTGTGTTGTTGATAGACTTAAATATGTTGAACTGCATTCATATTGCATCAATTGACAATGTTAAAAGGATCCTATTATCAGCATATCTCATATAAATTGCAACACAAAAATGCTGTTTTCTTCAGTAATGTTGTAAATTCTGTCTAGCGTATTTATTTGTATTGTTGCTAGATGTGAATAAAGATTTTGAATAACATTCATATTGCATAAATTGAAAATGTTAAAATGATTTTAATAACATCATGACCCTTTATAAATTAAAAACAATGGCTCAAATTATAGGTAATAATTCATGCGATGTCAGATGCTGCAGTGTTCCACATACCTGTGACTCAGGTCTTACAGATCTAATGAATTATTTACCAAACACTACACAAATTGCCTTTGTTTCATAAAGACATATTGTTCAGTCTTAACATTTACAGGGCTCAGTCTCGATGATAGTGTGTTCTACATAAATTTCAAACGGTCATTATGATTTCGGACAAACAGTTACTACACCTTACCTATACAAAAAGTATGGGTATATTATGTCGGACATCGTCTTGAGTGGTTTACACAATATAAGACATCACTGAGATTTAGCCCAGATTTATCCCTATTGACACATGTTAAAATGCATTTATAGTTTATATATATAAAATGAAACAAATGCAGTTTTCTTAAGTTGGTATTGTCAATTCTGTTGAGTAATATGTTGTTGCTAGACTTGAATAAGATGTTGAATTGCATTCATATTTCAACACTAGACAGTGTTGAAATAATTCTAAAAATAGCATAACTTATAAATACAAACAAATGCATTCATATTGCAACAAATGACAATGTTAAAATAATTCCAATATATTCATATATTCTTATAAATTGAAAAAAAATGTTGTGTTTTCTTCAGTTAGTGTTTTCTTCAGTTATATTATAAATTCTGCCAAGCAATGTTTATTTGTGTTGTTGCTAGTTTTGAGAAAAGGGTTTGAATAACATTCATATTTTATCAATTAAAAAGGCATGGCTCAATTATAGGTAATAATTCATTTGATGTCAGATGCTGCAGTATTTTGCGAACATGTGACTCAAGTCTTACAGTTCTAGTGATCTAGTAATCTACACAAATTGCTGTTTTGCTTTAAAGACATTATTGTACGTACATTCTAGGTAATATGTATTTCCATTGTTGCAAGACTAGAACAAACAATTTAGACTTCATTCGTAGACTAACTGACACATTAAAATGATGATGCATGATTTGTTGTAAATACAAAATAATACACTTTTTAAGAAGTCATTATTGAAAATTCTGTCTTGCAGTATTTTTTTGTGTTATTGTTGGACTAGAATAAAGATTTTGAATAACATAGATATTGCTTCAATTTAAAATGTTAAAATTATTATAATTATAGCATAACTTTTTACGCCCCTGCTATTCGAAGAATTGTTCAAGGGCATATAGTATTACCCATATCCGTCCATCTATTCTTGCGTCGGTCAGTGTGCCCGTATCGTAAATGTTGTTCGGACTTAACTTTGATAATGGTTATCCAGTGTTCTCTAAACTTGGTCAAATTGTATATGGGCACAATGTCTTGGCGAGGTATCCAGTTAATGTCAGAAAGGCAATAGCCTTATTAAAATGTGAAGCAATAGCGGGGCATCCATGTCCTATGGCTCAAATTATAGGTAATAATTCATGCGATGTCAGACACTGCAGTGTTCCACATACCTGTGACTCGGGTCTTACAGATTTAGTGAATTATGCACCAAACAATCTACACAAATTGCTGCTTTGCTATAAAGACATATTGCAAGTTAAGTCTAGGAAATATGTATTTCCATTGTTGCAAGACTAGAACAAACAATGTGGACTACACTTATATAACATTTATTGACACATGTTAAAATGATTCCAATAATGGCATTAATATATATATGGAAAGAAGACAAAATGCAGTTTTCTTCAGTCAATACTGGAAATTCTGTCAAGTAATATTTGTGTTCTTGCTAGACTTAAATTTGTTGAATTGCATTCTTATTACATCAATTGAGAATGTTAAAATGATTCTAATATCACCATATCTTCTATTCTACTATAGAATTTGCAGCAATTCTGCAGATAAGAAAGTTCTTGGCCCATTCTCCATGTTTTATCTTGATGTAAATGGAGGAAGAGCCTGGCACCATATAACCTTTCATGCATTGGTGCTCCTTAAACCCAATTTAATTCCATCAGCAAATCTTCTTATGAATTGAAATAAAAATTGCTGTTTTCGTATGTTGTAAGTTCTATCTTGCAATATTTATTTGTGTTATTGCTGGACTAGAATAAAGGTTTTATAGATATTGCATCAATTTAAAATGTTAAAATTATTCGAATAATAGCATAACTTTTTATGCCCCTGCTATTTGATTGCATCAATTTAAAATGTTAAAATTATTCTAATAATAGCATAACTTTTTACGCCCCTGCTATTCGAAGAATTGTTTAAGGGCATATAGTATTACCTCTGTCCGTCCATCTATTCTTTCATCAGTCAGAGTGCCCGTATCGTAATAGTTGTTCGGACTTAACTTTGATACTTCTCTAAACTTGGTCAAATTGTATATGGGCACAGTGTCTTGGCCAGGTATCCAATTAATGTCAGAAAGGCAACAGCCTTATTAAAATATGAAGCAATAATGGGGGCATCCATGTCCTATGGCTCAAATTATAGGTAATAATTCATGCGATGTCAGACACTGCAGTATTTGCAAACCTGTGACTCAGGTCTTACAGATCTAGTGAATTATTTACCAAACGATCTACACAAATTGCTGTTTTGCTATGAAGACATATTGTAAGTTTAGTCGAGGAAATATGTATTTCCATTGTTGCAAGACTAGAACAAACAATGTGGACTACACTTATATAATATTTATTGACACATGTTAAACTTATTCCAATAATGGCATTAATTTTTATATTGAAATTAATCAAAATGCAGTTTTCTTTAGTCAGTATTGTAAATTCTGTCAAGTAATAATTATTTGTGTTGTTGCTAGACTTGAATAAAGATGTTGAATTGCATTCTTATTGCAACAATTGATGATGTTAAAATGATTCTAATAATAGCAAAACTTCTTATAAATACAGATAAATGCTGTTTTATGTCTAGTAATATTTGTGTTGTTGCTAGACTTAAATATGTTGAATTGCATTCTTAATGCATCAGTTGAAAATGTTAAACTGATTCTAATATCAGCATATCTTCCATTCTACTATAGAATTTGGAGCAATTCTGCAGATCTGCAGGTAAGAAAGTTCTAAGTCCATCTCCATGCTTTATCTTGATGTAAATGAAGGAAGAGCCATTTGCAGCAATTCTTCAGATCTGCAGATCTGCAGATATGCAGATAAGAAAAATCTAGGCCCATTCTCCATGTTTTATCTTGATGTAAATGGAGGAAGAGCCTGGTGCCATATAACCTTTCATGTGTTGGTGCTCCTTAAAACCCAAATCATTTCAACCAGCAAATCTTCTTAAAAATTGGAACAAAAATATGCTGTTTTTGTATGTTGTAAATTCTCTCTTGCAATATTTATTTGTGTTATTGCTGGACTAGAAAAAAGGTTTTGAATAACATAGATATTGCATCAATTTAAAATGTTAGAATTATTCTAACAACTTTTTACGCCCATGCTATTCGAAGAATTGTGTAAGGGCATATAGTATTACCCCTGTCCGTCCATCTATTCTTGCGTCAGTCAGTGTGTCTGTATCGTAAATGTTGTCCGGATTTATCTTTGATAATTGTTATCCAATCTTCTCTAAACTTGGTCAAATTGTATATGGGCACAATGTCTTGGCCAGGTAACCATTTAATGTCAGAAAGGCAATAGCCTTATTAAATGTGAAGCAATAGCGGGCACATCCATGTCCTATGGCTCTAATTATAGGTAATAATTCATGCGATGTCAGACACTGCAGTGTTCCGCATACCTGTGACTCGGGTCTTACGGATCTAGTGAATTATTTACCAAACAATTTACACAAATTGCTGCTTTGCTATAAAGACATATTGTAAGTTCAGTCTAGGAAATATGTATTTCCATTGTTGCAAGACTAGAACAAACAATGTGGACTACACTTATATAACATTTATTGACACATGTTAAAATGATTCCAATAATGGCATTAATATATATATATGGAAAGAAGACAAAATGCAGTTTTCTTCAGTCAATATTGTAAATTCTGTCAAGTAATATTTGTGTTCTTGCTAGACTTGAATAAAGATGTTGATTTGGATTCTGATTGCATTAATTGATAATGTTACAATAATTCTAATAATAGCATAACTTCTAATAAATGCAGGCAAATGCTGTTTTATGTCTAGTAATATTTGTGCTGTTGCTAGACTTAAATATGTTGAATTGCATTCTTATTACATCATTTGAGAATGTTAAAATGATTCTAATATCAGCATATCTGCAAATTCTACTATAGAATTTGCAGCAATTCTGTAGATAAGAAAGTTCTTGGCCCATTCTTTATGGTTTATCTCGATGTAAATGGAGGAAGAGCCTGGCGCCATATAACCTTTCATGCGTTGGTGCTTCTTAAACCCAATTTAATTCAATCAGCAAATCTTCTTATAAATTGAAATAAAAATATGTTGTTTTCGTATGTTGTAAATTCGATCTTGCAATATTTATTTGTGTTATTGTTGGACTAGAATAAAGGTTTTGAATAACATAGATATTGCATCAATTTAAAATGTTAAAATTATTCTAATAATAGCATAACTTTTTACGCCCCTGCTGTTCGAAGAATTGTTTAAGGGCATATAGTATTACCCCTGTCTGTCCATCTTTTCTTGTGTCGGTCATTGTGCCCATATCGTAAATGTTGTTTGGACTTAACTTTGATAATTGTTACCCAATCTTCCAAAATTTGGTCAAATTGTATATGGGCACAGTGTCTTGGCCAAGTAGCCAATTAATGTCAGAAAGGCAATAGCCTTATTAAAATGTGAAGCAATAGTGGGGGCACCCATGTCCTATGGCTCAAATTCTAGGTAATAATTCATGTGATGTCGGACACTGCAGTATTCGCAAACCTGTGACTCGGGTCTTACAGATCTAGTGAATTATTTACCAAATAATCTGCACAAATTGCTGTTTTGCTATGAAGACATATTGTAAATTTAGTCTAGGAAATATGTATTTCCATTGTTGCATGAACAGAACAAACAATGTTGACTACATTTATATAACATTTATTGACACATGTTAAACTTATTCCAATAATGGCATTAATTTTTATATGGAAAGGAAACAAAATGTAGTTTTCTTTAGTGAATATTGTAAAGTCTGTCAAGTAATATTTATTTGTGTTGTTGCTAGACTTGAATAAAGATGTTGAATTGCATTCTTATTGCAACAATTGACGATGTTAAAGTGATTCTAATAATAGCATAACTTCCTATAAATACAGGCAAATACTGTTTTATGTCCAGTAATATTTGTGTTGTTGCTAGACTTAAATATGTTGAATTACATTCTTAATGCATCAATTGAGAATGTTAAAACGATTCTAATATCGGCATATCTTCCATTCTACTATAGAATTTGGAGCAATTCTGCAGATCTGCAGATAAGAAAGTTCTAGGCCCATTCTCCATGTTTTATCTTGATGTAAATGGAGGAAGAGCCTGGTGCCATATAACCTTTCATGTGTTGGTGCTCCTTAAAACCCAATTCATTTCAATCAGCAAATCTTCTTATAAATTGAAATAAAAATATGCTGTTTTCGTATGTTGTAAATTCTCTCTTGCAATATTTATTTGTGTTATTGCTGGACTAGAACAAAGATTTTGAATAACATAGATATTGCATCAATTTAAAATGTTAAAATTATTCTAATAATAGCATAACTTTTTATGCCCATGCTATTCGAAGAATTGTGTAAGGGCATATAGTATTACCCCTGTCTGTCCATCTATTATTGCGTCAGTCAGTGTGTCCGTATCGTAAATGTTGTCCGGACTTCTCTTTGATAATGGTTATCCAATCTTCTCTAAACTTGGTCAAATTGTATATGGGCACAATGTCTTGGCCATGTAACCATTTAATATCAGAAAGGCAATAACCTTATTAAATATGAAGCAATAGCGGGCACATCCATTTTCCTATTTCTCAAATTCTAGGTAATAATTCATGTGATGTCAGACACTGCAGTGTTCCGCATACCTGTGACTCGGGTCTTACGGATCTAGTGAATTATTTACCAAACAATCTACACAAATTGCTGCTTTGCTATAAAGATATATTGTAAGTTTAGTCTAGGAAATATGTATTTCCAATGTTGCAAGACTAGAACAAACAATGTGGAATATGCTTATATAACATTTATTGACACATGTTAAACTTATTCCAATAATGGCATTAATTTTTATATGGAAAGGAAACAAAATGCAGTTTTCTTCATTGAATTTTGTAAATTCTGTCAAGTAATATTTGTGTTGTTGCTACACTTGAATAAAGACGTTGATTTGGATTCTGATAGCATCAATTGACAATGTTAAAGTGATTCTAATAATAGCATAACTTCTAATAAATGCAGGCAAATGCTGTTTTACATCTAGTAATATTGTGTTGTTGCTAGACTTAAATATGTTGAATTGCATTCTTATTACAACAATTGAGAATGTTAAAATGATTCTAATATCAGCATATCTTCTATTCTACTATAGAATTTGCAGCAATTCTGCAGATAAGAAAGTTCTTGGCCCATTCTCCATGTTTTATCTTGATGTAAATGGAGAAAGAGCCTGGCAACCATATAACCGTTCATGCAATGGTGCTCCTTAAACCCAATTCAATTCAATCAGCAAATCTTCTTTTAAATTGAAATAAAAATATGCTGTTTTTGTATGTTGTAAATTCTATCTTGCAATATTTATTTGTGTTATTGCTGAACTAGAATAAAGGTTTTGAATAACATAGATATTGCATCAATTTAAAATGTTAAAATTATTCTAATAATAGCATAACTTTTTACGCCCCTGCTATTCGAAGAATTGTTTTAAGGGCATATGGTATTACCCCTGTCCGTCCATATATTCTTTTGTCAGTCAGTAAATGTTGTTCGGACTTAACTTTGATAATTGTTACCCAATCTTCTCTAAACTTGTTCAAATTGTATATGGGCACAATGTCTTGGCCAGGTATCCAATTAATGTCAGAAAGGCAATAGCCTTATTAAAATGTGAAGCAATAGTGTTGGCATCCATGTCCTATGGCTCAAATTATAGGTAATAATTCATGCGATGTCAGACCCTGCAGTATTCGCAAACCTGTGACTGGGGTCTTACAAATCTAGTGAATTATTTACCAAACAATCGACACAAATTGCTGTTTTGCTATAAAGACATACTAGGAAATATGTATTTCTATTGTTGCAAGACTAGAACAAACAATGTGGACTACACTTATATAACATTTATTGACACATGTTAAACTTATTCCAATAATGGCATTAATTTTTATATGGAAAGGAAACAAAATGCAGTTTTCTTCATTCAATATTGTAAATTCTGTCAAGTAATATTTATTTGTGTTGTTGCTAGACTTGAATAAAGACGTTGAATTGCATTCTTATTGCAACAATTGACAATGTTAAAATGATTCTAATAATAGCATAACTTTTTATGACCCTGCTATTCGAAGAATTGTGTAAGGGCATATAGTATTACCCCTGTCCGTCCATCTATTCTTGCATCAGTCAGTCTGTGTCCGTATCATAAATGTTGTCCAGACTTAACTTTGATAATTGTTATCGAATCTTCTCTAAACTTGGTCAAACTGTATATGGGCACAGTGTCTTTGCCAGGTATTTGGATTAATGTCAGAAAGGCAATAGCCTTATTAAAATGTGAAGAAATATTGAGGGCATCCATGTCCTATGGCTCAAATTATAGGTAATAATTCATGCGATGTCAGTTCTGCAGTGTTCCACGTACCTGTGACTCCGGGCTTACAGATCTAGTGAATTATTTACCAAACAATGTACACAAATTGCTGTTTTGCTATAAAGCATATTTATTATAAGTTCAGTTTAGGAAATATGTATTTCCATTGTTGTAAGACTAGATCAAACAATGTGGACTACACTTATATAATATTTATTGACACATGCTAAAATGATTCCAATAATGGCATTAATTTTTATATGGAAAGAAGACAAAATGCAGTTTTCTTCAGTCAGTATTGTATATTCTGTTAAGTAATATTTATTTGTGTTGTTGCTAGACTTGAATAAAGATGTTGAATTGCATTTTTTTGCACTAATTGAAAATGTTAAAATGATTCTAATAATCATGTTTTTTCTATCATGAAGCACAATACTATTTTATACATGATGAAATTATGGTTATGAAATTATGGGTATTTAGACTGGTTTTGAAATTATGGGTAGATTATAAACTAGATTATATATATTTTTTTACTAAGCATGGAAACTACACGCGTTCAAAATTTATAATAAAGGTAAAAACGGTGTTCAAAATGTAAATTATGACATATATAGAAATATATAGACTTAATCTTCAATTTATTGGCCCCGTGTGGTACCCGAGCAAAGAATAGGGCCACTGCAGATCCCGTTAAAGGGGTAGGCAGAGAGGTAGAACCCCCGACATATTCATTTTATCGTTTTATCATTTTCTGTTCATGCTCATTAAAGGTCTTCATCATGATGTAAATGGAGGATGAGCCTGGCATATTCATTCCTGTAAGGCACCATATAACCTTTCATGTGTTGGCGCACCTTAAAACTCAATTAAATAAAATAAAATTTATTGTTTCTTTTTAAGATTACAAGATTTAAAAATAGTTAATGTTTAATAAGATTTAAAGGGTCCTTAATATGGTAGTGTTAGATGGAGTTTATATGCATCATTAACATGTAAACTATTTGGGTGGGGATAGGGGTTGGGGTGGAATCTGTTTTACAGGAGCATGCACTGCCCAAGCATACTATTGTTGTAACTAAACTTGTGTAACATAAGCAGATAATACAATTTGTTATGCCTGCAACATGATAGTGGATTGGCTTTCAAATAAATATGAAAAAAAGGGTCCCTTGGAAGTAACAAACACAAACGAGAGAGATAAGTAGCAGACTCGGTTTTATTGTCTCTGTTTAGGATATAAGGTTCAAACACCTCTTCTGGCCACTAGCATTGGCTTCAGCAGTATTCTACCTTAAAGACACAAAGATTTAGCCCATTGATCCCAAAAGACCAGTAAGTAATAGAACTGCTGATTTGTAGTCGGGCAACTTTTTACAACTGCCCTCTGAAGGTCATTCACTTATGTCTTTTTACAGCTGCCACACAGCATTACCTTGTCCTACTCTCCATTTATGTACTTCTTTTGGATGGCGGGAGGTATACAGAAAATGTTTGTGGTAGGTATCCATTACTAAAACATCGACTGTAATATATAGCCTAAAATGTGCTGAAATGACTTAAAGCACCATTCAACCAACCAACCAACCATTTGTGTACCTCACCCTCTGTTAAGGTTTCTCAAATCACTCCTATGCTCCAAAGATACATCTATGCAACTTCTACATAACATAATTGACCTTGACCTTCTTTTACACCAGTGATTCTAGTTACATTTTGTATTAGATTGACAAACTTTTTAATTACATCATGCTCCCAGCAGCTCTTGGATAGAGTAATGACCTTGATTCTTTCTCGATGAGGTATCCTTCTGTGACTTTTTATGTGTAAAATCCTTGCTTCATTGTGAAGGTCATTAACTTCTTATATGCCTGTAGTAATAACTCACGTGATTTCAGACGCTGCAGTATTCCGCAAACGTGACTCCAGTCCTACAGATCTAGCGAATAATTACCACACAATCTACACAAATTGCTCTTGCTATCAAGACATTATTGTCTGAAGGTCGATCACTTTTTATGTCTATAGTAAGGCCCATTTCTTGTCTGCTCTAATAGTACTTCATGCATGGAACGATTGCTCATCTCATCAAGACTGTGCAGAGCCCAACACCCATGCCAGTATATTCAAGCCAAGGGCAGTCTGAAGGCCATTCACTTCTGATATGTCTATAGTAAGGCCCATTTCTCATTTGCTCTAATAGTACTTCATGCATGGAAGGATTGCTCATCTTATCAAGACTACAGAGACTAACACCCATGCCAGTATCTTCAAGGTCAAGGTCACTCTGAAGCCATTCACTTCTGATATGTATATAGTAAGGCCCATTTCTTGTCCGCTCTAATAGTACTTCATGCATGGAAGGATTGCTTGCTCATCTCATTAAGACTGTGCAGAGCTCGCCACCCATGTCAGTATCTTCAAGGTCAAGCTCACTCTAAAGGCCATTCACCTCTTATATGCCTATAGTATGGCCTTTTCATGCCTAAACTCTTGCATCAGTAGAACTTATTTCTAAATAACTTGGCACATTTACTTATCCAGACAATGTGCCAAATCCAACTCCCATGGCAGTATCTTCAAGGTCAAGTTCATTCTGAAAGCCATTCTCTTCTTGTAAGCCTATAGTCCCATTTTGTGTCCAGTTTACAACACTTGCTTGCATGGAGGGATTTGAAAGTAATATGGCACATAATTATTCTCTTCTCATCAGGACGATATGCGGAACCCAACACCATGTCAGTATTTTAAAAACAGCATCTCTTCTGATTAATTGAAAAAAACTGTTTTCTTTAGTTATATTGTAAATTCTTAAAACAATTTTTTTTTGTGTTGCTAGATTTGTATATTAGTTTTATGCCTCCACCACCGAATGTCATGTCCAGCCGTCTGTCCATCTTGACAAGTTTGTGTGTCTATCTCCTCCCATACATTTCAGCCAATTGTTTTGAAACTACAGGATGCTTACCTATGATGTGCATATCGATTCAGCATCAAAATCGACCTTGTATTACCAGAATTATGTACCCTTTTTTCTTTAAATTTTATGTTTTTGTTTTCCACTGATTGTTTTCATTGGGGCATTAAATGGACACATTTTAAGTTTTGAATAACATTAATATTTGCTCTGATTGACAGTGGTAAAATGATTCCAATAACAGCATACTCTCTTATAAACTATAAAAATGGCTCTAATTACATATAGTAATAATTCACGTGATGTCAGATGCTGCAGTATTCCGCAAACGTGACTCGGGTCCTACAGATCTAATGAATAATTACCACACACTCTACACAAATAGCTGTTTTGCTATCGAGACATTATTGTCTGAAGGTAATTCACTTCTTACGTCTATAGTAAGGCCCTTTTCTCGTCTGCTCTAGTTCTTCATACATGGAAGGATTGCTCATCTCATCAAGACTGTCAGAGCCGAAAACCCATGTCCATATCTTCAAGGTCAAGGTCACTCTGAATGCCATTCACCTCCTATATTTCTATAATAAGGCCAATTTCGTGTCCGCTTCATAACTATTGCATGCATGAAGGGATTTCATAACTATGCACATTTATTCTTCTCATCAAGATGATGAGCAAAACACTTGACAACCATGTCAGTATCTTCAAGGTCAAGGTCATTCCGAAGGCCATTCACTAATAACCTAACCGAACAGCATTGTCATTATCTTTCCATAAAAGCATACCCTCTTATACACTTGCTTTTTGTTTTTGCTATCGAGACATTATTGTAAGTTCAGTCTATCTCTTATATGTCAATAGTAAGGCTCTGTTTCGTACCAGCTGCAGAATTATTGCATCCATGGAAGGATTTCAGAATAGCGTAGCACATTTACTCATCTCATCAAAACAATGAGCCAAATCCAACCCAATGTTATTATCTTCAAGGTCAAGGTCTTTCTGAAGGTGATTCACTTCTTTTATGCCTATAGTAGTCATTTTCATGACCACTTGATAACTGTTGCATGCATGGAGGATTGCAGAAAAACTAGGCAGATTTATTCATCTATAGTATTTAGGCCCATTTTGTGCCCACTCCAGAACTCTTGTATCCATAGAAGTATTTTGAATAGCTTGGCACATTTACTCATCTCTTCAAGACATTATGTGCCTAACTGAACACCATTGTCAGTATCTTCCAAGGTGGAGGTCACTCTGCAGGCCCATTTCTTTTCCCTCTTCACAACTTGTGCATACATAAAGGCATTTCAAAATAACTATGCACATGTCAATATCTTCAAGGTCAAGTTCCCTCTGAAAGCCAGTCACTTCTGATTTTGTCTCCTCTTCATAATTCTTGCATATATTGAGGGATTTCAAAATGACGTGCCAAATCCAAACCCATGTTGTTATCTTCAAAGACAAAATCACCCTGAAGGTATTCATTTCTTATATGTCTATAGTAAGGTGCATATCATGTCTATTTAATAACTCTTGCATGCATTGAGGAATTTTGAAATAATTTTGCACATTTACTCATCTCATCCAGACAATGTGTAGAACCCAACACTCATGTCAATATCTTCAAATTCTAGGTCACTCTGAAGGCCATTCACTTCTTTTATGCCTATTGTAAGGTCCATTTCGTGACCACTTAATAACTCTTACATGCATGGAGGAATTGCAAAATAACTAGGCACATTTATTAATCTCATCAAAACAATGTGTAGAATTTGACACCCATGTCTGTATCTTCAAGGTCAATGTCAGATAAGTCTCTTCAGTTCTGATATGCCTATAGTAATGCCCATTTCTTGTCTTCATTACTCTTGAATGCATAGACGGATGTAATCTTCAAGGTCAAAGTCACTAAAGTCTCTACACTTCTGATATGCCTATAGTAATGCCCATTTCTTGTCCTCTTCGTTACTCTTGAATGCATAGACGGATGTAATCTTCAAGGTCAAGGTCACTAAAGTCTCTTCACTTCTGATATGCCTATAGTAAGGCCCATTCCTTGTCCTCTTCATTACTCTTGAATGCATAGATGGATGTAATCTTCAAGGTCAAGGTCACTAAAGTCTCTTCACTTCTGATATGCCTATAGTAAGGCACATTTCTTGTCCTCTTCATTACTCTTGAATGCATAGATGGATGTAAACATATGTTGGTATATTTACTGCTCTGATGAAGGCAATGTGCAGAATCCAACACTCATGTCAGTATCTTTAAAGACACTCTGAAGGCTATTCTTTTCTTATATGCCTATAGTAAGGCCGGGCCATTTTTTGTCCGATTTACAACACTTGCCTGCATGGAGTAAATAACTGGACACATTAACTGATCTCATCAGGACGATATGCAGAACCTAACACCCATGGCAGTATTTTAAAAACAGCATTATTATCTTCTTTTCTGTTAAAAAAAGCTGAGTTTTCGTTAGTTATATTGTAAATAATGTTTAACAATATTTTTTGTGTTGTTCCTTTACTTGAATAATGTTTATGCGCCATCACTGAATGGTGAGGGAGCATATATAAAGTTAGCCATGTCTGGCAATCTGGCCGTCCAGACGTATGTACGAGTGCCCGTCCCGAAAAGTTTGTGTTTTTGTCTCCTCCCACACTTCTTACCTCCTCCCACATTTCTCAACTGATAGTTTCAAAACTTTACAGGATGCTTACCTATGATTTCAATAGATGCCTATATATTCTGCATCAGTATCGACTTTGTATAACTGGAATTGTGGCCCTTTTTTCTTTGTGGTGCAGTTGGTAGTGCAACTGTAACCGGATGCACCGGGTTCAATCCTGCTTGGTGCCACAGAGTTTCGTCGGTGTGTTCTTGGGCAAGACACTTTCCCTTAGCCTCGTCCGTTGGATGGGTACGTATACAGGGCAATCCAGTGTATTGGTCTATCCTCCGAGCACGTTAAAGAAACATAGGAATCTATTTGATAATAAGAGTAGGGCATGGTTCCCAGATTCCTATGTATCCTTCCCCTTTCTCTGGGGCGGCTCTAAATAACCTATACTGTGTTGATGAGCTGTTGAACAATGTTCAATTCAATTTAAATTTTACGTTTACGTTGACTGTTTGTAATGAAGACAACCGTGTTCTATGGACAAATTCTTAGTTTTGAATAACATAAATATTGCTCCAATTGACAATATTAAATTGATTCCAATAACAGCATACCCTCTTATAAACTATCAAAGAATGGCTTGAATTATTTGGTAATAATTCATGCGATATGAGACGCTACAGTATTCTGCGAACATGTAACTCCGGTCCTACAGATCTAGTGAATAATTACCACACTATCTTCACAAATTGGTGTTTCTAGACATTACTTAAGTTTTCTGATGGTCATTCACTTCTTATATGCCCATTTCTCGTCTGCTGTAACAGTACTTCATGCATGGAGGGATTGCTCATCTCATCAAGACTGTGCAGAGCCCAACACCCATGTCAGTATCTTCAAGGTCAAGGTCACTCTGAAGGCTATTCACTTCCGATATGCCTGATATGTGAAAGTCCATTCTTCCGCCTGTCCCATTTCTTGTCCTTTCAATAACTCCTGCATGCATGAAATGATTTCAAAATAACTAGGCAGGGTTTGACACTAACGCTAGTCCGCTAGTCCTGTGCCCACCTGTTTTTCAGGAGGACTACCTAAACTTGAAGTTGACTAGTCCGACGGACTAGTAATTTTTCGAGCCCCATTATAGATATTACGGCCGTAAAATACACATTCCTAATATAGGGCCGGGGTCACTCGATTAGACGAAGTCAATTAAAACTTCGCTATGACTTCGCATTTCTGTCCATGTAGGGCGAAATTTGAGTCGCCGTCATTTTTGAATCAATTTTGGCAATTTCAAATATGATTAACCTCATAATTAACAAAACCCTCTGAAATACACAATCAGGGCGTGTTTCACAAGTACCTTATATAATCCCATTACCATTAAATAACAACCCGACTCTTTATCTAATCAAGGCAATTATTGATCATTATCGGTTTGCCTGAGACGAGATGTGAATATAACCGCCATGTTTGCTCATTAGGCATGTGGGGATCATGTGCGCACTTATTTAAGTAAACCAATCAAAGCCGTCGTATTTTTCCGTTTGGTGAATAAGTATTTTTCCGTTTGGTGAATAATTAAAAATCGTACTACAAACTACTGCGCAAGGGCAGGGTTATGATTAGACGAGATACTTTGAAACTGATTTCTCCTGCGATAAATAAATTTAAAAGGCGGTTATAATTATATGATTGACATCGGCACAGTTGTAAAGAATCTTTGCGGTGGTCGTCAGTAAGCAAAAGCGCAAGCTTCTATTGTATGTTTAATTCATATTGACGGCTAAGTATGAAATAAATAAATGTGTTTGCTATAAAGCGAGTTTGTTTGTGATTGCTTTATAGACGAGAGAAATCAACGGAAATGTACTGCATACTACGATTAGTCATAGCCATCAATAACTTATCTATGTCTATGGATTAGGTAATGATTTTGTGTTTTGTTACTCAATGCGGGTAGGACAGAAAAAAAAGTTTTTAGGTAATTGTCGAATAATTAGTATTTTTCAATAAAAAATCTGCCTGGGGAGAAACCGAAAAAAATAAAGTTTTACGATTTCAGTTGGTATCTTCAAGACGAAAAGGGTTTTTGGCACTGTTTACTTTAAAGTTTGTCTCCTGTTTTTTTTGTTGCTAAATACACCATTTTTTTGGAAGGACCATCTAGTTCTCAGGTGGACTACTAGATTTTTAAAGTCACTAGTCCTCCGGACTTCCCGTTTAAAAAAGTTAGTGTCGAACCCTGCTAGGCACATTTACTCATCTCATCAAGACACTGTGTGCCTAACTGAACGCCATTGTCAGTATCTTTAAGGTGGAGGTCACTTTGCAGATTAGCAACTTCATATATGCTTATAGTAAGGCCCATTCCTTTTCCCTCTCCATATTTGTCTATAGTAAGGCCCATTCCTTTTCCCTCTCCATATTTGTCTATAGTAAGGCCCATTCCTTTTCCCTCTCCATATTTGTCTATAGTAAGGCCCATTCCTTTTCCCTCTCCATATTTGTCTATAGTAAGGCCCATTCCTTTTCCCTCTCCATATTTGTCTATAGTAAGGCCAAGTTTATGTCCATTTCATAACTCTTGCATGCATGAAAGGATTTCAAAACAACTAGGAACTTTAACTCATCTCATCAAGATATAATGTGCCTAACCGAACACAATTGTCAATATCTTCAAGGTCATGGTCACTCTGAAGGCCATTCACTTTTCATATTTGTCTGTAGTAAGGCCTGTTTCGTGCCCACTCGGTGGGCTGGCGTGGCCGGTCGGTAGCTCGGCAGATTTGTAACCGGAGGCCCCAGGTTTATTCCTCCATGGTGCCACTGAGTTTCGACGGTGTGTTCTTGGGCAAGACACTTTCCTTTAGCCTCGTCCGTCGGATGGGGACGTAAACTGGGCGGTCCCAAGTATCGGTCTATCCTCAGAGCATGTTAAAGAACCATAGGAATCTATACGATAATAATAGTAGGGCAAGGTTCCCGGATTCCTATGTATCCTTCCCCTCTCTGGGGCGTCTCTAAATAACCTATACTGTGTTGATGAGCCGTTAAACAACATTCAATTCAATTCGTGCCCACTCCAGAACTCTTGCATCCATGGAAGGATTTCGGAATAAGGTAGCAAATTTACTCATCAAGACAATGTGACAAGTCCAACGCCATGTCGGTATCTTCAAGGTCACGGTCACTCTGAAGGCCATTCACTTATTTTATGCCTATTGTGAGGACCTCATTTTCAAGAAAACACTTAATAACTCTTGCATGCATGAAGGGATTTCAAAATATGTTTGCATATTTACTGATCTGATCAAGACAATGTACAGAACCCAACTCTCATGTTAGTATCTTTAAGGTCAGGGTCACTCTGAAGGATGTTCACTTACTGTATGTCTATAGTAACGTCCAATTTATAACCGCTCCAGAACTCTTGTATCTATAGAAAGATTTCAAAATAACTTGGCACATTTACTCATCTCATCAGGATGATATGCAGAACCTAGCACCCATGTCAATATTTTTGTGTTGCTATACTTGAATAAAGGTTTTGAATAACATTAATATTGCTCCAATTGACAATGTTAAAATGATTCCAATAACAGCATATCCTCTTCTAAACTATTAAAGAATGGCTCTAATTATATGATAATAATTCGCGCGATGTCAGACGCTGCAGTATTCGATGAACATGCGACGCAAGTCCTACAGATCTATTGAATTGGTATTGAGACATTTTTGTAAGTTCTCTGAAGGCCATTCACTTCTTAAATGTCTATAGTAAGGCCCATGTTGTGCCTGCACCAGAACTCTTGCATCCATGGAAGGAGTTCAAAGTAACTTATTCTGCAGACCCCAACACGGGTCTGTATCTTCAAATTCAAGGTCATCAATTTCATATTCTTCTTATATAATAAGGCCGATTTTGTGTCACATGCTTTGAGTGATGGCACAAATACATATCTCATCTAGACGACCTGCAAACCCCACACCCCTCTGCATACACCCCAACCCACACATACATATGCATGCCCAAGGCCCTCCTCCATGTGTGTCCCCACTGCCCAGCATTTTTCAAGAAGTTTTATTTTTGTACTCTTTTCTTCTTTTCCTCATTTCTCATATTATAAAGAGCTTATCTTTAAACCATCTCCCTCAAGAAAAATAATGTTTGTTTGTTCTTTTGTCTTTACTTTTCTGTTTATACTTTTACCCAGACAATTAACATACCTCAGCAGGGAAGCTAAATTCAGAGACATCTCCGATTTGCATGTGCATCAATCTGTCCGTTAATATCATTGAAAGCGCAGACAAGTTCAAAAACCAGCCAGATCGGACCAGTAACAGCAGAGTTATGGCCCTTGATTTAGTTAAAAATGCTATAATACATCTGATTATTTTTTTATTTTATTCATATTTGATTTTATTCATATATTTATTTATTTTTTGATTTTATTTGAGTGATTTTTTTTTTTTTTTAAATGTTTTATATATTTTTTTATTTATTTTTTATTTCATACTTTTTTTTGTAAATACTTTTTTTTTAATCACGGTGTGCAACCCAATGAAAATTTCGAGAAATCTGGCCCTACTTTCACGGTTTTTGGGTCCACTCATGTAAACACAGATGAAAATACAGCAAACACCTCACTCGATACAAATTTATGTGTAGGAGAACTGGCGAGTTTGGATCGACTTTTTATAGTAGTAAACTGGGAAGAAAAAATATGTTATTTTTGTGCTAATGAAAATGCCTTTATAGATGGGGAATTAAAAATGAGATAAAACTGTGGTGCCTATTTGTCAGTCATGCAAGGATTCAGGCAAGGTTCCTATCACTCGGCGTCCATTTGGCAAAACTGTTAACAAGTAAAGTCATTGAATTTAGTCTTGACAAACCATCTGACAGTGTTCTCCAAGGCTGTGTTTTACCCACATGAATTGTTCTAGGGACCAACATGCAAAGTAGCAAGCATATTTGTAAATTGTAGATTTGGAAAAATCTCTTGTCTAAGCTTCAGAAATGTCAGAATATTTAAATTTACAACATAACACAACAATCAAAATCTGAGAAGTCTTGTTTAATACCATACACTATTTTAATATTGAAATTCTATTATTATATTTTTGCTATGTACCCGACATCAATTTTAATACCAATGTTTTAATGAAGGCTGGAGAGAACACTGTCAAGTATTTACTGGATAGACAAGTTGATTTTGCTATATTAAAGACATAATAATCATCTTTAAACTTGCAATTAAAGTCGTTTTTAAAACTCTTGTTTAATACTCAGGTCTGGCCCCAATATCACGAAACAACTCAACTGTTTGACTCAGACTCAACTCAACTTGTCTTTGACATTACAATTCAGAGTTAACATTTTAATTTTGCTGGAAAAATTATTGTATATGAATCTTTTACTGATATTGTGAAATGTTATTATGAAAATCTACAGTGAAAATCTACAGTTACTTGCAAAATAATGAAGAATATGTATTTGAGTCAGATCTGAAATATTTTATTAAATTTTGGTAAAATAAATTACCAGAGTAAAAATTTGAGTACTTGAGTTAAAAGATAACAACAAACTCTTCTAATTTTTTATATAATGTAAAAGAATATCTATTATTTTGGTTGCTATTTGATAAAGAAATTTTGATATTGAACTTGTTCAAGAGGTTATGGAATTATTATTTTTTTAATATTTTGATGTTTATTTAAGGGTGAAATAAAAAGAGATGATTCTTTTTTGAACTTGTATATATTCATTTATTAAATTCAATAAACTATGTTTTAATACAACATTTATTGAAATACAATGACTTTATGTAGAAAAAAAGTAACCAAAGTCCTACTATTTTATATTGTGTAGGAAAAAAATAAAAAATTAAGCCTACCTACCTACCTACCCTATTTTTTTTCAAGACGTTAGCGGAAACGAAGTATTAATTTTGTTTGGGCTTAGCAGGAAGCATTGCTATGATTTCTAGTTATGCCTATTGCTTTTTTTCCAGTTCGTGATTTTTGATGGAGTTACGGCCTCTTGACATTTTTACTTTTAAATTTCTTGTCCTCCTAAACGCCTTGTTGGATTTCGACGAAACTTGGCAGGAAGCATCAGTAAGATGTCTAGTTGTGCATATTGCGCCTTTGTTCCAGTTTGCTGATTAATGACGGAGTTATGGCCCTTTGACATTTTTACTTTAAATTTCTTATCGGCGCTACTCCTCCTAAATGGCTTGTTGAATTTCTACAAAATTTGGCAGGAAGCCTCAGTAAGATGTCTAGTTGTGCAAAGTGTGGTATATCAGTGATATCTTGGACAAGTTTGAAAACCAGCTAGATCTTGTTAGTAATGACAGATATGGCCCTTGATTTGTTGAAAAACCCTATATTGTATTTTCCTTCGTTAAATCTGTAGTTATCTGATCTTTACCATATTTTTTTAGAATGTTAATATACCCCCCCCCCCCCCCCCCCCCCCCCCCCACCCCCCCACACACACATTTTTATTTTTATGAAATTTGATACATAGAAGAAAGTGGGACAAATTTAAAAAAACATTTGTAGACACAGCAGACTTATTGCCCATGATTAGTGATCTAAGGCCACTGTTGTTTTTGCAATGTTTTAAATATCATCTCGGCATACTGCAAACACCATTGTTTTTAGCTCTACTGGCCAAAGGCCAGCAGAGCTTATGGGATGGTTAGTTGTCCGTCGTCCGTCGTCCGTCCGTCCGTCCGTCGTCCGTAGTCTGTCCGTCTGTTAACTTTTGCCTTGTGAACACTCTAGGGCCTTCATTATTAATCGAATCTTTACGAAACTTTGCCAGTGTCTTTATATCAATGAAAGCTCGGAAAATTTCGAAAACCAGTTGGATCGGATAAATTTCACCGGAGTTATGGCCCTTGTTTTGCTGAAAAATGCCATATTAAGCCTTGTGAACACTCTAGCACCTTCATTTATTATTTGATCTTTACCAAACTTGCACAGATTGTTAATATCAATGAATGCTCGGACAAGTTCAAAAACCAGCCTAATCAGATCAGTAACACCGTAGTTATGGCCCTTGTTTTTTTCTGAAAATTTCTATTTTCTGCCTTGTGAATGCTCTAACACCTTCATTTATTATTTGATCGTTACCAAACTTGCACAGATTGCTAATACCAATGATAGCTTGGACAAGTTTGAAAATCAGCTAAATTGGGTCAGTAACACCAGAGTTATGGCCCTTGTTTTTTCTGAAAAACGCTGTTTTCTGCCTTGTGAACACACTAGAACATTGATTTATTATTTGATCTTTAGCAAACTTGCATAGATTGTTAATATTAATGAAAGCTTGGACAAGTTTGAAAACCAGCTAGATCAGACCATTAATAGCGGAGTTATTGCCCTTGATTTAGTTAAAAATGCTATATTTTGCCTCATTAAGACAATAGGGCCTTTGATCCAATCTTTACCAAACTTTACCAGATTGTTTATATAAATGAAAGCTCAAACAATTTTGAAGACCAGCCAGATCGGACCAGTAACAGCGGAGTTATGGCCCTTGATTTAGTTAAAAATTATATATTTTGCCTCGTTAAGTTGATAGGGCCTTCATTTTCCATGCGATCTTTATGAAACTTTATTAGATTGTTAATATCAATGAAAGCTCGGTCAAGTTCGAAAATCAGCCAGATCAGACCAGTAACAGTGGAATAACGGCCCTTGATTTAGTTAAAAATCCTATATAGACGATAGGGTCTTTATCTTTCATCCGATCTTTAAGAAACTTTACCAGATTGTTAATATCAATGAAAGCTTGGACAATTTCGAAAACCATCCAGTTTGGACCATTTACATCGGAGTCATGGCCCTTGATTTTCTGAAATATGCTATATCTTGGCCTCATTAAGACGAAAGGGCCTTCATTTGGCCGGATTTCATTGAAACTTTGCAGGTATGATCAGTACCAAGCGTAGTTGTACATAGTCACCATGTTCCAGTTGAATGATTTTGGCGGAGTTAAAGGTTTTAATACACAAACTTTGTTCTGACTAGTTCTCCTGAACTGGCTGGATTTAAACGAAGCTTTTTAGGGATGATCATTTCCATGTCTAGTTTTGCAAATCATTGCCATATTCCGGCTGAATGATTTTTTTGGCAGAATTATGGCCCTTTAAAGGTTTTAATACACAAACTTTGTCTGATCTACTTCTTCTGAACCCCTCGCCAGATTTCAATGAAACTTTGCAGGGATGATCAGCGCCAAGCCTAGTTGGGCATGTCATCGTCACGTTCTGGTTTACAGATATTTGGCAGAGTTATGGCCCTTTAAAGGATTTTGATACCACAGTTTTTTCCCGGGCTAGTTCTCCTGAACCCCTGGCTGGATATAGACGAAACTTGACAAGATAATCAGTATCAAGCCTAGTTGTGCATATCATCGCCATATTTGGGTTGAATGATTTTGGCGGAGTTATAGCCCTTTAAAAGTTTTAATACACAAACTTTGTCCAGATTAGTCTCTTCTGAACTCTTTGCCAAATTTCAGCGAATCTTGGCAAGAATGTTCAATACTAAGCCTAGTGGCACCTGTCATTGCCATGTTCTGGTTGAATGATTTTTGAAAGACTTATGGCCCCTTATACATAAACTTTATCTTGAGCCAGTAGAGCGTCCACAGGCCCTCTTGGGCCTCTTGTTAGTTACTAAAATGTTTACAAACTTTCATATAAGCATTATTGACCTTTTTATTTTTAAGTCCAGCCCACGTTAGTCGAGACATGTGAATCCGCAGATTTCTTGTAATAAAACAATGCTACTTTTTTTTCATCAGATCTTCAAACTGGGTGAAAATATTTATATTAGCTGTTTATTTTAAAAAGATATGTTTTATTTTGTAGATGAATCCGCAGAAATGAGATGGAGAACAAACACCTCTGCCAGTAGACATTAGATGGAGTGAACTTTAAATTCAATTTAATATAAAATTAAAATTTACACACTCTTTATTATATTATGTACCAAATAGTGGTCATCTCAACTTTGGGATTTTGTTCAAGCAAGTTTACTGAAAATCTGGACAATGACCTTCATTATAAAATCATTAATGGCCTTGGTCAAAATATCCTTCATGTGCTGAATGCATTTAATGTTTCAGTTCCTAAGACATTTCATATATTTTCACTATTCAAACTTTTTATTTATGCATATTAGGTAACTAAATTACATATACCTTCTAGAAGAAACTTAGGTCTATAAATTGACTTTGCTAGATGAAGCCACAGATGTTGTTATGATGCTCGATTGGTTCTCCTACCAGACGTTAGATGGCGAATGAACCCAGCTGGTGTGAATAGCAAAGATACTTCCTGAATTTTATGCCAAGCCTCAGAGGTTAGGAGCTTTTCTTACAAACTATATCAATGTAAATTGTGGTATAGGTGAGGCAGATGGTATGATGTTATTGATTTTAAAAACATACATGACAAATTATTCTTATATCTATATACACATCAAAAACTTTTTTCTGGCTTTTAAAGAACATTTCATCAAGAAACTTTAGTGAAAATCTCGATACATTGACCTGACTGGATGTGTTTTGATTTTTTTAACGTGTTTAGCTCTGTTTCTGTAACACCATTTGCTTCAACATACTTCACATTGAAAGATTCAATTTAAGCTACACATTTCTTTCCGACTTTAAGGATGAGCTTATGTCCATAGTTGTCGACCATTAACTTTTTGCTGTTAACACATAGTATTATATTGATCTTTACCAAACTTTATCAGTCATTATATCAATGAAAACTCAGACAGTTTAAAAAAACAACCAATATCGGATATTAAACAACAGAGTTATGGCCCCTGTTTTATTGAAAACTTCTATATTTTGCCTTAACATTAGAACCTTCATTCGTATGTGCCATAGGCATGTATTTTGACATGGCATTGTGTTTTGTCTGTCCATCTCTTTTGTGTGTTTATGTGTGTGATTGAAACAGGGAACATCTGTTGCATGGAGGGTATTAATGTCTATTTGACGCTTTTGCATATATCCTGATATTTTATGAATTGTAACTAAATGCAAAAACTGCAGTCCTAATCAGTTTTTCTCCTAGGTTGCTTAAATGTTTAAGCAATGCCATTCCAATGAGATTGCACCAATCAAAGAAATTAAATTAGGTCAGTGTGACATTCAAGATGACCACCATTACTATAAATGGTCAAAACCTTAAAAATGCAGATTTCGACAGTCCTTGCTTGAAAGTGATTGCTAGATTTATTTTTCTTGCATACCAGACAAGGATATCCGTCATTTTACTGGGGCTAGATATTTCTATCTCACCCTAGGGCCGAGATACAATTCACGCACGCCAACATCCGGTATGCAGGAAAACATGCAAAACGTTAGTAGCTGGTGGCGTCAATGCACAACATGACTCTGATATGCAAGAAAAAGAATCTATCTTGGGTATTCGGTTTAGATAGGGAATTCCAACCCTCGGTATGTGTTTTAATCGGAACCTCGGTAGAGCCTCGGAGAACCTCCGTTCCGATAAAAACACATACCTCGGGTTGGAATTCCCTGTCTTCACCCGATACCCATGAAAGATCCTTGTAATCTTACCCGAAGAAGTGTTGTTACCCATGACCACTAATTCTAACTTTGCTCTTAACTTGGCAAAATATTGACTTATGGTCATGCAACTTTATACAGTTCCTCACCAATGCTGAGTTGTGCCCATTATCATAAACTTTAACAATTAAGAAAAAAGTCGGCTCCATTAATCATTAAGGATTTTTCCCCTGTTTGCAAACTCATAGATTGTACCAGGTGAAATAAGCGCACGGCAGGCGACAAGTGTTCAGTGGAACACCCTTCTGATTACTATTTGGGTTTTTTACCCATCATGTTTATGTATATATATATTTTTATTTTACCCAAATCGTGTTTTGTTATCAATATTTTCACCCTTCATTTTTGTCTCACCTTTTCGAAGAAATAAAGAGACATAGGTGTTGCTTTTCTGGCGGTGGAGGTGACAGCATTCAAGTTTTGCCTTCAGGTCACTTTCTAATAAACTATATGCACCAGACCTTTCAAGCTTTGCTTATAGTTGTACCTTGGCTAACGTGATATAGAAAATGCAGGTGTGACCTTCACCCTCCAAGCAAAGGACAGATAACTTAATAAAAAATTTACATTCAACTTTTGCGTTTAGATAAATTTCTCAGAAACTGTATGCACTAGACCTTTCAAACTTTGGTTATAGTTGCATCTTGAGTAGTACATTGCTACATGACATAGTAGATGCGGATGTGAACTTCACCCTCAAAGAGAAGGGCTTATACCTTAATAATTGTATGTACAACCTTTGCATTTAGGTTACTTTCTCATGGACTGTATGCAATAGAACTTTCCAACTTTGGTTATAGTTAGATGCGGATGCTACCTTTCCTCTCCAAGCAAAGGGCAGATAACTTAATAATTTTACATTCAACTTGTAGCACTATGGGGTTGTATTACATGCTTGGTACATTTAATAACAAGGTCCGGACTTCACGTTGTGATTTCCATAATTTATTGGTACATATAAAACAGTCGGAACAATTACAAATTCATAATACGCTATGAACATCAGGGGCGGATCCAGGATTTCAGCTTAGGGGGGGCGTAATATTTTGGTCAATTTTCGGTTCCGTCTCTAGCCTCATAAAACGTTTGCGGTAGTGCATTGTTAGGGTAAAAAAGTCCGTTTTCAAATAAAAAGATTTAACAATGTGTTAATTAAAGCACTCATTAGCCATTATGCGTCGAGCGAGCGAAGCGAGGGAGAAAAAAATTTATACTGAAGGCGTGCATCTAAATTGTTTGATATTTTATCTACAGTAACATGGACATACACGTATGAATAAAAAAAGTCCGTTTTCAAATAAAAGGATTTAACAATGTGTTAATTAAACCACTCATTAGCCATTACGAATCTAGCGAGCGAGAATTTTTTTTATACTGACGGCGTGCAACGAAATTGTTTGATATTTTATCTACAATAACATGGACATACATGTATGAATAAAAAAAGTCCGTTTTCAAATAAAAGGATTTAACAGTGTGTTAATTAAACCACTCATTAGCCATTATGCGTCGAGCGAGGGAGAACATCTTTTATACTGAGGGCGTGCATCGAAATTGTTTGATATTTTATCTACAGTAACATGGACATACATGTATGAATAAAAAAGTCCGTTTTCAAATAAAAGGGTTTAACAATGTGTTAATTAAACCACTCATTAGCCATTATGCGTCGAGCGAGTGAAGCGAGCGAAAAAAATAATTATACTGAGGGCGTGCAACGAAATTGTTTGATATTTTATCTACAGTAACATGGACATACATGTATGATCCGGAATTTTTAGGGGGGGCGCGCGCCGGGTGCGCCCCCCCCTGGATCCGCTAGTGAACATTCTGTTATATATATATACATATCCGTTTCGAATAGTGGTTTTCAGTCCTTTCATTTGTTAACTACTTAACTAGTCCCTATTATTAAATGTTTTTGGTTCACAAAGTATAATAGTATTTAGAAACATTCAAATGTCCTAATCCTCAAATTATTATATAACGCTGAACAACTGCCCTACAATACTAGCTTCCATAGTATAGTTTAACTTATCCCACACCCTGTCTTAGACTGCGGGGATCCATCTTGTGGATACACGACCAACTAACTATTGAAACTGACTCTCCACTCCTGAACTGCCAACTCTCTACTCTGACTTTCCGTGCGCTCAGTATTTTATTAGAAGATCCCCCAGACTACCTTTCGGCAGTTAGTCATGACCCACATATGGACATCAACCGGTGTAGCTACAGGCTAACGCCATGGTGATAACATCATTGTATGCATACATTACCCACGGGACCTTTTGGCGAATGGTCTCCCCTAATATGGCAATACCTCTTCACTCCCAGAATTCAAAGTATTCTAGAAACTTCCAGAGAAACGAAGTTTAGAGCAGGTAAACACTAACAGGTGTTCAGATGATTAACCACTGAGTAACTGACAGTTTTTAGCTCTACTGGCCAAAAGCCTGGAGGGCTTATGCGATCACTTTTCGTTGGTCGTCCGTCTGTCTGTCCATCTGTCTGTCTGTCTGTCTGTCTGTCTGTCCGTCTGTTAGCAATTTTATAAAATCGACATCTCCGCTTGAAGGATTTTGATGAAACTTCATCACAATGTTATTTGGGAGGGCCCCTCTCAGATTTGTGTTTTTCGCGACCGCCTGTCTTCCAAGATGGCCGCCATGGCTAAAACTAGGTCAAATTTAAGGACATTTCAAACGACATCTCCTCCGAAACCACTTATTCCATTCTACTGAAATATCATATACATGTTCCTTAAGTTGGCGTCTATTAAGTTTGTGTTTTTCGTTATCGCCGAATGATCAAAATGGCCGCTACGGCGACCCAAAATTTACATAGAGAAAAGGTTTAAAATCTTCTCTGAAACCGCTTGAAGGATTTTGATGAAACTTAATCACAATGATATTTGGGATAGTCGCTCTCAGATTTGTGTTTTTCACGGCTGCCAGTCATCCAAGATGGCCGCCATAGCTAAAACTAGGTCAAAATTAAGTAAATTTCAAACGTCATCTCCTCCGAAACCACTTATTCCGTTCTTGTGAAATATCATATACATGTTCCTTGGGTTAGCCTCTATCAAGTTTGTGTTTTTCGTTATCGTCAAATAATCAAAATGGCCGCCACAGGGACCCAAAGTTTACATAGAGTTATATTGGAAAAGGATAAAAATTACATCTTCTCTGAAACCGCCTGAAAGATTTTGATGAAACTTAAGCACGATGATATTTGGGATAGTCCCTCTCAGATTTGTTCTTTTTGCGGCTGCCGTTTTTCCAAGATGGCCGCCATGTCTAAAATTGTAGGAAAACGTTAAAAATGACATCTCTGAAACTGCTTGAAGGATTTTGATGAAACCTCAGATTTGCGTTTTTGGGGCCTCCAGTCATCAATGATGGCCACCATGGCCAAACTTAGGTTAAATTTAAGGACATTTATCAAACGACATATTACCACTTATTCCATTCTAGTTAAATATCATAAGCATGTTCCTGTTGTTGGCCTCTATCTAGTTTGTGTTTTTCGTTGTCATCAAATATTCAAAATGGCTGCCACGATAACCCAAAGGCCAGCAGAGTTGTCCTCCGTCCGTCCGTCGTCCTTCCGTCCGTTAACTTTTGCCTTGTGAACACTCTAGGGCCTTCAATATTAATTGGATCTTTACAAAACTTTGCCAGTGTCTTTATATCAATGAAAGCTCGGACAAGCTTGAAAACCAGCCAGATCGGAATAATTTCACCGGAGTTAATGCCCTTGTTTTTCTGAAAAATGCCATATTAAGCCTTGTGAACACTCTAGCACCTTCATTTATTATTTGATCTTTACCAAACTTGCACAGATTGTTAATATCAATGAAAGCTCGGACAGTTCGAAAACCAGCCAAATTGGATCAGTAACACAGGAGTTATGGCCCTTGTTTTTCTGAAAAATGCTATTTTATGCCTTGTGAACACTCTAGGGCCTTCAATATTAATCGGCCCCGTGTGGTTGCCGGGGGCCTTGTTTGGTCACGGTGCAAAGAATACAGCCACTGCAGATCCCTTTGGAGGGGTAGGCAGAGGTGTAGAATCCCCCCAAATTCATGTTCATTTTATCATTTTTTTTTCATGTTCATTAAATGTCTTCATCATGATCCCTGCATTGTTTCAGGTGCTATCTCGCTAGCATCAAAAGAGCAGTGGCAGAAAAACAATAACGTGGCTCCAGCGTAAATGGAGTTTCTACGATAGAATTTGCAGCAACTCTGCAGTTAGGGTGAGAAGGTTCTAGGCCCATTTTCCATATTTTATCTCGATGTACATGGAAGATGAGCCTGGCATGTTCATGCCTTTTAGGCGCCAAATAACCTTTTCATGTGTTGGTGCGCCTTAAAACCCCAATTCAATTCTATTCAATAATAATTGGATCTTTACAAAACTTTGCCAGTGCCTTTATATCAATGAAAGCTCGAACAAGTTCAAAAACCAGTGAGATCGGAATAATTTCACCGGAGTTAAGGCCCTTGTTTTGTTGAAAAATGCCATATTAATGAACACTAGCACCTTCATTTATTATTTGATCTTTACCAAACTCGCAAAGATTGTTAATATTAGCTTGGGCAATTTCGAAAACCAGCTAAATCAGATCAGTAACAACGGAGTTATGGCCCTTGTTTTCTGAAAAATGTTATTTTCTGCCTTGTGAACACTCTAGGGCCTTCAGTATTAATCGGATCTTTACGTAATTTGCCAGTGTCTTTATATCCATGATAGCTCGGGCAAGTTTGAAAACCAGCCAGATCGGAACAATTTCACCAGAGTTATGGCCCTTGTTTTGCTGAAAAATGCCATATTACTTCTCGTGAACACTCTAGCACTTCATTTATTATTTGATCTTTACCAACCTTGCACAGATTGTTAATATCAAAAAAAACTCGGACGAGTTTGAAAACCAGCTAGATCGGACTATTAACAGAGGAGTTATTGCCCTTGATTTAGTTAAAAATGCTATATTTTGCCCCATTAAGATAATAGGGCCTTCATCTTTCATCCGATCTTTACCAAACTTCACCATTTCTTTTATATAAATAAAAGCTCGGACAAGTTTGAAAACCAGCCAGATCGGACCAGTAACAGCAGAGTTATGGCCCTTGATTTAGTAAAAAAATGCTTTTTTTTGCCTCAAGATGATAGGGCCTTCGTATTTCATGCCATCTTTACGAAACTTTACCAGATTGTTAATATCAATGAAAGCGCAGACAAATTTGAAAACCAGCCAGATTGGACTAGTAACATTGGAGTTATGGCCATTGACATAGTTAAAAATGCTATATTTTGCCTCTTTAATTCGATATGGTCTTCATCTTTCGATCTTTACAAAACTTTAGGTCTTACTAAACAGTTATTTCCCTTGCCAGTCACGCTAGAAACTTTCTGGAGTTTTAAAAAAAAAGATCTGTGTTATTCGGTTCTTGTTTATTTCTTAAAGTGTGCAAATATTTTCTCTTTTTTTGTTGCAGGTGACAAGAATGGGACAAGTTCATGATCTCATACAGGTTAGGATATGCCTGAATGTTTCCCAGATCTGAAAATCTAATACTGAGTAGTGATACATTTGAAAAAGTCAGTGAAATGGACAAATTCAAGAGCGTCTCTTTAAACTATTGATATTAAAAAAAAGCAAATTGGTGAATCCCGTTTTTTTAGCTGGATATTTAGCGCAACAGACATCAAGTTTCACAAAGAAAATATTTTTAAGAAAGTTCTACAGTGGTCCAGAGGGGTCAAATAGCAACTGATTGATGCAGGTTTGTGTTTTCTAAAAAAACAGCCTTCAGTATGAAAAATGGCATCAAGTGTGGATTTTAACAAGTATTTAATGATTTTACAGTGTAAAATTGACTATGGTGTAAGACATTCGGACTGTATGCTGTACTGTACAACAACAAGCACCTTGGATGAAGTTAAGCATAAGATGTGTGGTTACTCTCCATATGGGAGACAATCCATTCAATTCCGAACAACACACACTTATTTGAACGTTTCTGCACACATGGCAACATATATTGATGTAAAGAGTGTCTCTGGTTTGCTTCAGAACCTTCATTTGAGCTGCCTTGTAATTATAGTTTGTATCTGAAATATGACCAGCTGAGCTTGGAACCACATCCAACAAACTGTGAGAGAAACAGAGGTCTCCACACCACACCGAATCTATACATGGGACTTGGACAGTATCTAGACTGCATGCTTGAGGTAATTATAAGTACTGTTGCTGTAATCAAGTAATGTATCACATTATAATCATACCCCACCCACTTCAAATGTACAGCATTCATTCGTAATAAATCATACTTAAATCTGTTATTTTTCACTTGTCAAGAATGTCGGTCGCATATTACAGCCTTGCATAAAGTAACCTTACGTTAAGTAATTTATTTGACACTTTGTCAAGAATGTCAGTTGCATACAACCTCATGTAAAGTAACCTAATACGCAAAAATAATTCAATCGTCGCGTCAATAATTTCGGTCGCAAACAATCTGACGTAAAAATAACTTGTTTGTAACTTGTCTAGAAACTCGGTCGCTTTCAACTTTATACAACCTTACGCGAAATAACATTACGTAAAATAATGTAAATTTGTCGCTCGTCAAGAATGTCGGTCACATAGCAGTCAGCACAGCATACAGCCTTGTGTAAAATAACCTTACGTGAAATAATTTATTTTTCAATCGTTAAATAGATCTATGTCGGTCGCATACTGCCTTGCATAAAAAATTTGTAACTGTACGTAAAATAATTTATTTTCGTAAAAGCATTTTGTTTTGTAATTTTGTAATTTTGTGTCAGTTGACGAGAATGTGTGAAACTGTTGTACTGAATTTAGTTAATTTCAGATGAATATATTATTAAAGTATAAATTCTCAGTGTTTACTTTACTTGACTTGGTTTGACTGACTATAAACTTGACTAGACTTGACTGACTCAACTGCACACCCTATATAACTTGTTTATGATTTGACTCACCGAAACTTGACTTGACTTAATCTTGACTTATACTTGACTTGACTTGAACTTGACTTGAACTTGACTTGAACTTGACTTGAATTTTACATGAATGTGTGAAACTATTGTATTGAATTTAGTTAATTTTCGGATCAATATACTTAGTAAATTGTATATGGTATTGACTTGACTTGACTATTGTTGACTCGACTAGACTATAATTAACTAGACTTGACTTGACTAGACTAGACTGATTCAGCTGCTGAAAGTCTGCACAACTATGACTTGACTCACCATAACTTCCTTATTACATGACTCACCATAGACTTTACTGAACTTGACTTGAACTTTACTTGACTTACCCACATTATAATTTAAATATGAAACACATTTTAGGTATAGAAAACATAACGCTCAATATAGAAATAACAATAATGATAATTATTTTACTAAAGAAGGAGTTATTAAAGATACACCTTTGTCGTCTCTATGCAATCCTATACATTTTCGAATTGCCTAGATCTCCATTTGTCGAATCCAGACGTTGTCATACTTTATGCTATAATTTCACAAATAGTCGTCCGATGTGGTCAAAAGTGGCCGTTTCATGTAGGGCTTTAACGTAAGTTTCTTCAGAAAAGATTTTCATCGCATGTCGCGGAACTTTTTACCCTTCAAGGTCTCACTAAACAGTTATTTCCCTTGCCAGTCACGGTAGGAACTTTCTGGAGCTTGAAAAAAAAGATCTGTTTATTTCTTAAAATGTGCAAATATTTTCTCTTTTTTTGTTGCAGGTGACAAGAATGGGACAAGTTCATGATCTCATACAGGTTAGGATATGCCTGAATGTTTCTGAGCCCAGATCTGAGAATCTAATACTGGGTAGTGATACATTTGAAAAGGTCAGTGAAATGGACAAATTCAAGAGGGTCTCTTCAAACTATTGGTTTTAAAAAAAGCAAATTGGTCTGGATATTTCGAGCAGCAGACATCAAGTTTCACAAAGAAAATATTTTTTAGGAAATTCATTAATTTCTACAGCGGTCCAGAGGGGTCCTGCTACATATGCAGAGCTATGTAATATTAACTGTGTTGTGAGACGTTTACCAGATTATTTATTTCAATGACAGCTCGAACAAGTTAGAAAACCATCCAGATTGTACCATTTATATCAGAGTCATGGTCCTTGATTTTCTGAAATATGCTACATCTTGGCCTCATTAAGACGAAAGGGCCTTCATTTGGCCAGATTTCATTGAAACTTTGCAGGGATGATCAGTACCAAGCCTAGTTGTACATAGTCACTGTGTTCCATTTGAATGATTTTGGCGGAGTTGTAGCCCTTTAAAGGTTTTAATACACAAACTTTGTTCTGACTAGTTCTCCTGAACACCTGGCCGGATTAAACGAAACTTTTTAGGGATGATCAATTCCATGTCTAGTTGTGAAAATCGTCGCTGTGTTCCGGTTGAATGATTTTTAGCTCTACTGGCCAAGGGCCAGCAGAGCTTATGGGATGGTGTGTTGTCCGTCTTCCGTCGTCCGTCGTCCGTCCGTCCGTCCGTCCGTTAACTTTTCTTCAAACGACTTATCAGAAACCGCTTGGCTAATTTTGACCAAACTTCACAAGGATGATCCTTAGGTGAATGCTTTTTAGATTTGTTAAAATAAGGTCAGCGCTACATTCAAGATGGCTGCCATTACCATATATGGTCGAAACCTTAAAAAATCTTCTTCTCCAGAACCGCTGGACAGATTTCAACAGTTTTTCTTTTAAAATGATCGCCAACACCTAGACTATCAAGATTGTTCAAATAAAGTCCTCGGGGTCAAAAATGGCCGTGCCCCGGGAGTCCAAAGTTTGTATATTGAGGTTTTGCATGTTTTTCATATAGACATATAGGAACAAACTTTAAAAAATCTTCTTCTCTGAAACCAAAAGGCACAGAGCTCTCATGTATTACAAGTAGCATCAGCTTATGGTCCTCTACTAAGTTTGTTCAAATGGTGACCCTGGGGTCAAATTTGTCCCCGCCCCGGGGGTCACAGTTTTACATAGACTTATATAGGATTTTTTTAAAAAAAAATCTTCTTCTCTGAAACTAAAACAGCCAGAGGTTTGATATTTTGCATTTACTATAAGCTTATGGTCCTTTACCAAGTTTGTTCAAATGGTGACCCTCGGGTCACATTTGGCCCCGCCCCAAGGGTCACATGCTTTACATAGACATGTATAGGGAAAAACTTAATAAATCTTCTTTTCTGAAACTGCAAGAGCCAGAGGTTTAATATTTTGCATTTGCTATAAGCTTGTGGTACTCTAACAAGTTTGTTCAAATGGTGACCCAGGGGTCACATTTGGCCCCACCCCGGGGGTCACAGTTTTACATAGGCTTGTATAGGGAAAACTGAAAAAAATCTTCTTCTCTGGAACCACATGGCACAGAGCTCTCATTTATTACATGTAGCATCAGCTTATGGTCCTCTACTAAGTTTGTTCAAATGATGACCCTAGGGTCAAATTTGTCCCCGCCCCGAGGGTCACAGTTTTACATAGACTTATATAGGATTTTTTTTTTAAAAATCTTCTCGGAAACAACAAGAGCCAGAGGTTATATATTTTACATTTATTATTAGCTTATGGTCCTTTACCAAGTTTGTTCAAATGGTGACCCTGGGGTCACATTTGGCCCCGCCCCAAGGGTCACATGTTTTACATAGACATGTATAGGGAAAAACTGAAAAAATCTTCTCCTCTGAAACTGCAAGAGCCAGAGGTTTAATATTTTGCTGTTGCTATAAGCTTATGGTCCTTTACCAATTTTGTTCAAATGGTGACCCTGGGGTCACATCTGGCCCCGGCCCGGGGGTCACAGTTTTACATAAATGCTTGTATAGGGAAAAACTGAAAAAAATCTTCTTCTCTGGAACTGCAAGAGCCAGAGGTTTAATATTTTGCACTTGCTATAAGCTTATGGTCCTTTACCAACTTTGTTCAAATTGTGACCCTTGGGTCACATTTGACCCCGCCCCAAGGGACACCTGTTTTACATAGACATGTATAGGGAAAAACTTAAAAAATCTTCTTCTCTGAAACCACATGGCACAGAGCTCTCATTTATTACATTTAGCATTAGCTTATGGACCTCTACTAAGTTTGTTCAAATGATGACCCTAGGGTCAAATTTGTCCCCGCCCCGAGGGTCACAGTTTTACATAGACTTATATAGGATTTTTTTTTTAAAAATCTTCTTCTCGGAAACTACAAGAGCCAGAGGTTTGATATTTTACATTTATTATAAGCTTATGGTCCTTTACCAAGTTTGTTCAGATGGTGACCCTGGGGTCACATTTGGCCCCGCCCCAAGGGTCACATGTTTTACATAGACATGTATAGGGAAAAACTGAAAAAATCTTCTCCTCTGAAACTGCAAGAGCCAGAGGTTTAATATTTTGCTGTTGCTATAAGCTTATGGTCCTTTACCAATTTTGTTCAAATGGTGACCCTGGGGTCACATCTGGCCCCGGCCCGGGGGTCACAGTTTTACATAAATGCTTGTATAGGGAAAAACTGAAAAAAATCTTCTTCTCTGGAACTGCAAGAGCCAGAGGTTTAATATTTTGCACTTGCTATAAGCTTATGGTCCTTTACCAACTTTGTTCAAATTGTGACCCTTGGGTCACATTTGACCCCGCCCCAAGGGACACATGTTTTACATAGACATGTATAGGGAAAAACTTAAAAAATCTTCTTCTCTGAAACTGCAAGAGCCAGAGGTTTAATATTTTGCATTTGCTATAAGCTTATGGTCTTCTACCAAGTTTGTTCAAATGGTGACCCATTGGTCACATTTGGCCCCACCCTGGGGGTCACAGTTTTCCTTAGTTTGGCTTGTATAGGCAAAAACTGAAAAGAATCTTCTTCTCTGGAACCACATGGCACAGAGCTCTCATGTATTACATGTAGCATCAGCCTATGGTCCTCTACCAAGTTTGTTCAAATGGTGACCCTGGTGTCAAATTTGGACGCGCCCCGGGGGATAACAGTTTCAGTTTTTCAATTCCTTTTTTTTTTTTTTTTTTTAATTTTATTTATTTATTTATTTTTCAATTTGATTTGTTTTATTGAATTTTTTCAATTTTTTTTTTTTTTTTTTTTCAACTTTTTTTATTTATTGATTTTTTTTTTGATTTTTTTTTTTTTTTAATTTTTTTTTTATTTTTTTTTTTTTATTATTGATTGATTTAAAAAAATTTTTTTTTTTTTTATTTTTCATTATCTTTTTAATTACTTGACACTTACTTTAAAATTTCTTGTCGGCGCTACTCATCCTAAATGCCTTGTTGAATTTCGACGAAACTTGGCAGGAAGCATCGGTAAGATGTCTAGTTGTGCATTTCACGCTTTTGTTCCAGTTCGCTTATTTTTGACGGGAGTTATGGCCCTTTGACCTTTTTATTTTAAATTTCTTGTCGGCGCTACTCCTCTTAAATGGCTTGTTGGATTTCTACAAAATTTGGCAGGAAGCCTCAGTATGATGTCTAGTTGTGCAAAGCACGGTATATCAATGAAATCTTGGACAATTTCGAAAACCATCTAGATCTTGTTAGTAATAACAGAGTTATGGCCCTTGATTTGTTGAAAAACGCTATATTGTTTTTTCCTTTATTAAATCTATAGGAGAAGAGAGCTGTATCTATCTAAATCTATAAGAGCTGTTTTAGCCAGTAGAGCGTCCACAGGCCCTCTTGGGCCTCTTGTTGGAGGAGTTATGGCCCTTTAAACGTTTTAATACACAAACTTTGTTCGGACTAGTTCTCCTGAACCCCGGGCCAGATTTAAATGATTTTTTTTAGGGATGATCAATGTCTAGTTGTGCAAATTACTGCAGTGTTCCGGTTGAATTATTTTTGGCAGAATTATGGCCCTTTAAAGGTTTTACTACACAAACTTTTGTTTGATCTACTTCTCCTGAATTCAATGAAACTTCGCAGGGATGATCAGCACCAACCCTAGTTGTGCATGTCATCGTCACGTTCCGGTTTACAGATATTTGGCAGAGTTATGGTCCTTTAAAGGATTTTGATACCACAAATTTTTTTCCGGCTAGTTCTCCTGAACCCCTGGTTGGATATAGACGAAACTTGACAAGGATGATCAGTATCAAGCCTAGTTGTGCATTTCGTAGCCATATTTTGGTTGAATGATTTTTGGCAGAGTTATGTAAATGTTTTAATACACAAGCTTTGTCTAGACTAGTTCTCCTGAACCTCTGGCTGGATTTCAACGAAACTGTGCAGGGATGATCAGTACCAAGCCTAGTTGCGTATATCATCACCATGTTCCGGTTGAATGATTTTTGAAAGAACTCTGCCAGGTTTCAGCGAATCTTTGTGGGGATGGTCAGAACTAAACCTGGTTGCACCTGTCATTGCCATGTTCTGGTTGTATGAATTTTGGCAGAGTTATGAGCCCTTAAAGGTTTTAATACATGATTTTTGAAAGATTTATGGCCTCTTATACATTAACTTTATCTTGAGCCAGTAGGGCGTCCACAGCCCTCTTGGGCCTCTTGTTGTTGGAGTTATGGCCCTTTAAAGGTTTTAATACACAAACATTTTTCCAGATTATTCTCTTCTGAACTTTGGGCCAGATTTCAACAAAATTTTTAGGGATGATCAGTACCAGGCCTAGTTGTGCATATTATCATTGCGTTACAGTTCAATGATTTTTGACAAGAGTTATGACCCTTTATAGGCTTTTGTACACAAATTTTGTCCGGACTAGTTCTCCTGAACTCCTGGACGGATTTCATCGAAACTTGTCAATATTGATCAGTATCAAGCCTATTTGTGCATATCATCGCCTTGTTCCAGTTAGAGTTTCGCTGGAGTTATGGCCCTTTAAATGTTTTAATACACAAACGTTTTTCCAGATTAGTCTCTTCTGAACTTCTGACCAGATTTCAACGAAACTTTTTAGGGATGATCAGTACCAGGCCTAGTTGTGCATATTATCGTCGCGTTACGTTTGAATGATTTTTGACAAGAGTTATGACCCTTTAAAGGCTTTAGTACACAAATTTTGTCCGGACTAGTTCTCATGAACCCCTAGCCAGATTTCAAAGAAACTTAACGTCTCTGACTTGAAATCACTTGCCCCTCGCCGCTGTAGGTTCGATCTCTCAGGGGCCTAGGAATCTTTATTTGAGGAAGCTATCCAGCTGGCTTGCGGAACGTCGGTGGTTCTACCCAGGTGCCCGCCAGTGCGCGAAAATTGCCCGGAGGGGCACCTGGGGTCTTCACCAATGGAAGCTGGAAAGTCGCCATATGACCTTAGCTGTTGGTGCGACTATAAAATCCAATTCAATTCAACGAAACTTTGCATGGATGATCAATACCATGCCTAGTTAAACATATCATCGCTGTTGAATGATTTGTGGCAGAGTTATGGCCCTTTAACAGATTTAATACACTAACTTTGTTCAGACTAGTTCTCCTGAACCCCTTCACGGATTTCAACGAAACTTGGCAGGGATGATCAGTACAAAGCCTAGTTGCATATGTCTTCGCCATGTTCCTGTTGAATGATTTTTGACAGAGTTATGTTGTGCATTTTGTTGTTGCATTCCGGTTGAATGAGTTGAAGCTCTTTAAAGGTTTTAATACACAAACATTGTCCAGACTAGTCTCCTCAACCAGGTTGCGTATATCATTGTCGTGTTCCGCTTGAATGATTTTTGGCACAGTTATGGCTCTTTAAAGTTTTCAATACACAAACTTTGTCCTAACTAGTTCTCCAGTTCTACCATGCCTAGTTGTGGATATTAATGCTGTATTCCGGTTGAATGAATTTTAGCTCGACTATTCGAAGAATAGTGATAGCTATCCTACTCACCATGGCGTCGGCATCCCCAGCTTCACCTTAAAGTTTTTGTTCAATAGATTTATAACTTCAATACTACTGAAGCTTATAATAGCCCCTCAGTCATAACTTGGAAACCATTGAGATCCCCACCCTATAACCATATATACACTTACTGGGCATGAATATATACACTTGTTGGGCATTAACAGACGGATACAACCATCCAACCAGCGTAGACCTTAGGCTTCTTCCCCACCTTTGTGGACCTAGCTGCTTGGTCAAACTTTACAAATAATTTGATATTTTTATGAGGTCTAATGGGGTCTATAGATTATATTTATGTGTTGATAGGCTCTTAGCATCAGGTTAATGTTTACGTCCGCATTTCTTAACATGTAAATAACTTCCAACATTTTTATCCAGTCATCAAACTTACATACTTTATTATAAATTGGATGATGATCGTATCTATTGAGTTCAAGATCATTGGATAAAAGGTCAAGGTTCAAGGTCACAAAGGCGTCGAAGGTCAAATGTATTTACATATATTTTTAACATATTTTCTTCAAATTTTCAACTTATAAAATTTGCATTATGTAATTTGCATTATGTATCCTTTGGAAGGGTTATTTTGAAATTACCTCCGTGTCATCACAGAAAAATTGTGGCCCTTGATTTAATGAAAATTCCAATGTTTTCCTTGACGCATCCAGCTCACCCCTCGGTTTTCATTTTTAGCTCTACTGGCCAAAGGCCAGGAGGGCTTATGCGATCACTTTTCGTCTGTTGTCCATCCGTCTGGCCGTCGGTTAGCAATTTTATAAAATCAACATCTTCTCTGAATCCGCTTGAAGGATTTTGATGAAACTTAATCACAATGATATTTGGGATAGTCCCTCTCAGATTTTTGTTTTTCGCAGCCGCCAGTCATCCAAGATGGCCGCCTAACTAAATCTAGGTCAAAATGAAGTAAATTTCAAACGACATCTCCTCCAAAACCCCTTATTCCATTTTGAGAGCTATGACATCACGGTTCTAAAAGACCATATATGGAATATTTATAAATATGATAATTTACTGATTTATAGGGAAAAAATGAGATCAACTGTATAAAAAAACATGTAATACTTTATGGCAATAATGCTTTATATGACCATTTAAAAAAAATCATTCATTTGCAGTGATTTTCTTCGTTTTAAATGATATTTATCGATATTCCATATATGGTAATATGGAACTATGATGTCATAGTTCTAAAAATGGCGACTCCCATATTCGTTTTAGAGCAATCTTTAAATGGTCATATCTTTTTTTTTTATCATCCGATTTTGATCATTCTTTCACCTTTTTCCAGGTTTTTCAGAACTCTCAATAACAGAGCTGTTTGGCTGTGTCGCTACATTCCCTTTAGATTTTAATACACAAACTTTGTCCAGAATAGTTCTCCTCAGCCAGGTTGCGTATATCATTAACGTGTTCCAGTTGAATAATGTTTGGCAGTTTTATGGTCTTTTCGACAGTGGGGGAGACATCTGTTTTTACTAAAAAGAACCTCTAGTAACTGTTCTGACATGGTATGGTTTTAACATAATTATATAAAATGAGTTTTGACTGCCTGCATAGAGGCCTCTCTACAGAGGTGCAACTTGCGAAACTTGCAGTAATTTATTATAACAGAGTTTCCGCCTTGTGATGCTAACTCTCTCCATACCCTTTGTGATTTCATGTTCTTGTGTGTGATGTATTTCTTAGTTAAGGATGTGTAGATGTACAAAAAGTTTTCATATTTTGGTTCCGTCTGCTGGGGCTCCCTATGGGGTAATCGGGTAATAAAACACACAAATATTACTGTCTTGTCCAAATGTGAATGCATTTATAAAACAGGTTTTGTTACTCTAGTGAAAAAAGGGGCCACTTTACATGGGTACTTGGGAGACCTGCAGTAATTTTTGTTCAACTGCCATTTTGCTCAATGCAGGGCAAAGGATTTGGTCTTATGTGTCACAACAATTTATATTTTGTGTGGCTTATATAATTTGCATAAATTACGTGTATACACAGCTTGTTTAGAGCTCTGCCTATACTGTTCAAAGGTTTAGGTCATATTGGACAATGAAAAAATTCAAATCCTCCACATCCGCTGCCATAGTTGAGTGATTATGAACTGTTCCGGAAGACCGTTTTCTTCATTTCAATGAAATAAAAATGTTTGTCCCATTAACACATCAAATTAGGTAATATAGGGACAGCGTCCTCAGAGGGAGATGAGATGAAACATGAAGTTTCCCATCCCACATGCCTCTGCCAGTTGGGAGCAAACCCATGAGCGGTCTGTAGCTCCAAAGCCAAGTTCTTACCCACTAAGCTACCACGGCCACTTTCTTCATTTAAAATTTGTACAGAATATGAGAATTAAAACAAGCAGTCTGTTTTATTACATTGCTTTAGTAAATGTTTTGTTTTCGTAGTTTAGTGAATGTGTTTAATTTTTAGCTCGACATCATATTAGACAACATCATACAGCCAGGTTTTATAACGCATGCTTTTATTGTAACACAATCATGGCCCCTTTAATACTTAGAATATTTGGTTTGTTAGTATGCAAGCTTATATCTCTGAAAATGCTTCACATAATGGATTAAATCTTCTTGCATACCGGACAAGGATATCTCATTTTACCGGGGCTAGATATTTCCATCTCACCATAGGGTCAAGATAAAATTCATGCGCGCCAACATCCGGTATGCAGGAAAACGTAGAATGTTAGTTGCTGGTGGTGTCAATGCACAACGTGTCTCTGATATGCAAGAAAAAGAATAGGGAATTCCAACTCTCGGTATAAGCGTTTTAATCGGAACCTCGGCAGAGCGTCGGTTCCGATAAAAACATGTATACCTTGGGTTTGAACATGGGTATCCGGTGAAGATAGGGAGTTCCAACCTGAGGTATAAGTGTTGATCATTGCTGATTGATACAGAACCTTCTCTGTAAATAATATTAATACTTGTATTTTCACAACTCTTCTTTTGAAAGATTGAAGTAATATTGATATTTGCTAAATGGTAATTTTAGCAAAAAATGTCTGCAACTGTCGTTAACCCTGCTCTTTTTCCCAGAAGTAGGGGATATTGTTATCCCACTCATCCGTCCGTCCATTCATGCGTCCATCCATCCATCTGTGTTAATTGACACTCCTCCTACACTGTTACAGGTACAAACTTGAAACTGTGGTATATGATTGGAAAATACGTGCAAATGTGCAATGGAATTAAAATTTAAGTACGTCTCCTGGGGTCGGGGCTAGGTGAATGGGGTAGGTTATAAATAAAAGTCACAATGCTTAACTGTAGGAGTGTGAAATGTTGTATGTATTATCGGGACTTTAAGGATCAATACATATATTACAGGGTTTTGTTTGGGGAGAGGTGAAAATGTTCTACTAGTGTCTATATTCTGATGTTTTAGATTATTTACATAAAATATACAATTACTCTTACAAGCTTAATATAAGAGTATGCATTTTTTGTCTCGCCTTTTCGAAGAAAAAAAGAGACATAGGTGTTGCTTTTCCGGCGGTGGCGGCGGCGGCGTCGTCAACATAAGTTTTGCGTTTAGGTCATTTTCTCACAAACTGTGTGCACTAGACCTTTCAAACTTTGCTTATAGTTGTATCATGGGTGGTACATCGCAACGTGACAAAGCAAATGTGGAAGTGACCTTGACCCTCCAAGCAAAGGGCAGATAACTTAATAATTTTTAGGTTCAACTTTTGAATTTAGGTCATGTTCTCACAAACTGTATGCACTAGACCACCAAAACTTTGCTTATAGTTGTATCTTGAGTGATTAATCGCAACGTGACAAAGTAAATGTGGAAGTGACCTTGACCTTTCAAGCAAGGACAGATAATCTTATAATTTTTATCTTAAACTTTGGCGTTTAGGTCACTTTTTCACAAACTGTATGCACTATAAGACCTTTCAAACTTTGCTTATAGTTGTATCTTGAGTGGTACTTTGCAACATGGCAAAGCAAATGTGGATGTGACCTTTACCATCCAAGCAAAGGGCGGATAACTTTAATTGTTACATTTACATCACTTTCTCATGAACTAGAATTATGCACTAGATATTTTAAACCTAATTTATAGCTTAATCTTTGGAAGAAAACATATTCTGTTTTGACATAGTTGTGTCTTTGGTAGTGCATCTTTTTTTTGGATGCCTGGATTTCATATATGACCTTGACCTACTTTTTGGAACTAATGATTTTTAGCTCTACTGTCCAAAGGCCTTCATTTTTGATCCGATCTTAACCAAACTTTACCAGATTGTTAAAATCAATGAAAGCTCGCACAAGTTCGAAAACCAGCCAGATCGGACCAATAACAGCAGAGTTGTGGCCCTTGATTTAGTTAAAAAAAAACTTTTTTATATTATTATTAGTATATTTTTTATATAATTTTTTTTTATTAATAGATATATTTTTTTTACATATATTCTTTTATTTTTTGTTTTGTTTTATTTTTGTTTTTAGCTCAACTGGCCGAAGGCCAGCAGAGCTTATGGGATGCCGAGTTGTCCGTTGTCCGTCCGTCGTCCGTCGTCTGTTGTCAGTCGTCAGCGTTAACTTTTGTCTCGTTAAGACGATAGGGCCTTCATTTTTCATCCGATCTTAACCAAACTTTCACAGATTGTTAATATCAATGAAAGCTCGGATGAGTTCAAAAACCAACCAGATCGGACAAGTAACAGTGGAGTTATTGCCCTTGATTTAGTTAAAACTGCTATATGCTATATTTTGCCTCGTTAAGACGATAGGGCCTATATTTTTCATCCTATCTTTACCAAACTTTACCACATTGTAAATATCAATGAAAGCTCAGACAAGTTTGAAAACAAGCCGGTTTGGACCAGTAACAGCAGAGTTATGGTCCTTGATTTAGTTAAAAATGCTTAATTGCTATATTTTGCCTCATCAAGACGATAGGGCCTTCGTTTTTCATCCTATCTGTACCAAACAGTACCACGTTGTTAAGATCAATGAAAGCTCGGAAAGTTTGAAAAACAGCCATATCGGACAAGTAACAGCGGAGTTATGGCCCTTGATTTAGTTAAAAATGCTATATTTTGCATCGTTAAGATGATGGAGGCTTCATTGTTCATCCGATCTTTACCAATCTTTATCAGATTGTTAATGTTGTTGAAAGCTCGAATAAGTTTGAAAACCAGCCATATCGGACCAGAAACAGCGGAGTTATGGCCCTTGATTTAGTTAAAAATGCTATATTTTGCCTCGTTAAGACGATAGGAGCTTCATTGTTCATCAGATCTTTACCAAACTTTATCAGATTGATTATATTAATGAAAGCTCGGACAAGTTCGAAAACCATTCATATCGGACCAGAAACAGCGGCGTTATGGCCCTTGATTTAGTTCAAAATGCTATATTTTGCCTCGTTAAGACGATAGGACCTTCATTTTTCATCCGATCTTTACCAAACTTTATCAGATTGTTAATGTCCATAGTTCGAAAACCAGCCAGATCTAACCAGTAACCGTGGAGTTATGGCCCTTGATTTTGTTAAAAATGCTACAATTTGCTTTGTCATATGATAGGGACTTGATTTTGCATCTGATCTTTGCCAAACTTTAGCAGATTTTATGACTTTCTTTTTTATTATTATATTTTTTATTTTTTTTTATTTATTTTTTTTTTATTTTTTTTTGAAATATCATTATTTTTTTTTTTTTATTTATTTTTTTTATTTTTAGCGCTATGTTGGGCCAGTCAGACCAGCAACAGAGGAGTTATGGCTCTTGATTTAGTTAAAAATGCTATATTTTGCCTCGTTAATACGGTAGGGGCTTCATTTTTCATCTGATCTTTACCAAACTTTACCAGATTCTTTAGTTATGGCCCTTGATTTAGTTAAAAAGCTGTTTTTTGCCCGAAACTTCAAAAAAAAATGTTAATGGCAGTCACTCACTTCATTGATGTTATAAGAGCCATGTTAGCCAGTAGAGCATCCACAGGCCCTCTTGTCTAGTTTGTTTTTGTTTTCATTTTCTTATTTCATTATTTTTTAGCTCTACTGGCCGAACCAGCAGAGCTTATGGGATGGCGAGTTGTCCGTCGTCCGTCCGTCGTCCGTCGTCCGTCCGTCCGTCGTCCGTTGTTAACTTTTGTCTTGTGACAACTCTATGGCCTTCATTTTTCATTCGATCTTTACCAAACATTAACAGGTTGTTAATATCAATGAAAGCTCGGACAAGTTCGAAAACCAGCCAGATCGGAATAATTTCACCGGAGTTATGGCCCTTGTTTTGCTGAAAATGCCATATTAAGCCTTGTGAACACTCTAGCATCTTCATTTATTATTTGATCTTTACCAAACTTGCACAAATTGTTAATATCAATAAAAGCTCGGACAAGTTCGAAAACCAGCCAAATCGGATCAGTAACACCGGAGTTATGGCCCTTGTTTTTTCTGAAAATTGCTATTTTCTGTCTTGTGAACGCTGTAGCACCTTCATTTATTATTTGATTGTTACCAAACTTGCACAGATTGTTAATACCAATTATAGCTTGGACAAGTTCGAAAATCAGCTGAATTTAGTCAGTTACACTAGAGTTGTGGCCCTTGTTTTTTCTGAATTTTTTTATTTTCTGCCTTGTGAACACTCTAGCACCTTCATTTATCATTTGATCTTTACCAAACTTGCACAGATTGTTAATATCAATGAAAGCTCGAACAAGTTTGAAAACCAGCTAAATCGGATCTGTAACACCGGAGTTATGGCCCTTGTTTTTTCTGAAAAATGCTATTTTCTGCCTTGTGAACACTCTAGGGCCTTCAATATTAATCGGATGTCTACTTAGCTTTGCCAGTGTCTTTATGTCAATGAAAGCTCGAACAAGTTTGAAAACCGGCAAGATCGAAATAATTTCAACGGAGTTATGGCCCTTGTTTTGCTGAAAAATGCCATATTAAGCCTTGTGAACACTCTATCACCTTCATTTATTATTTGATCTTTACCAAACTTGCACAGATTGTTAATGTCAATAAAAGCTCGGACAAGTTTGAAAACAAGCTAGATCAGACCATTAACAGCGAAGTAATTGCCCTTGATTTAGTTAAAAATGCTATATTTTGCCTCGTTAAGACAATAGGGGCTTCATTGTTCATCCGATCTTTACTAAACTTTATCAGATTGTTAATATCAAGGAAAGCTCGGACAAGTTCGAAATCCATTCATATCGGACCAGTAACAGCGGAGTTATGACCCTTGATTTAGTTCAAAATGCTATATTTTGCCTTGTTAAGACGATAGGGGCTTCATTGTTCATCCGATCTTTACTAAACTTTACCAGATTGTAAATATCAATGACAGCTCGGCAAGTTCGAAAACCAGCCAGATCTGAGCAGTATCAGCGGAGTTATGGCCCTTGATTTTGTTACAAATGCTATATTTTGCCTCGTTAAGACGATAGGCCCTTCATTTTTCATCCGATCTTTACCAAATGTTACCAAATTGTTAATATCAATGAAAGCTCGAATAAATCTGAAAACCAGCCATATCGGACCAGTAACAGCGGAGTTGTGGCCCTTGATTTAGTTAAAAATGCTATGTTTTACCTCGTTATGACGATAGGGCCTTCGATCATTTTTATCCGATCTTTACCAAACTGTACCAGATTGTTAATATCAATGAAAGCTCGTACAAGTTTGAAAACCAGCCATATTGGAAAAGTAACAACAGAGATATGGCCCTTGATTTCGTTAAAAATGCTGTATTTTGCCTCGTTAATACAATAGGGCCTTCATTTTTCATCCGATCTTTACTAAACTTTACCAGATTTTTTAGTTATGGCCCTTGATTTAGTTTTTAGTTATGGCCCTTGATTTAGTTAAAAATGCTGTATTTTGCCTTGTTAAGACGATAGGGCCTTCATTTTTCATGCGATCTTTACCAAAATTTACGAGATTGTTATCAAATCAAGCTCGGTCAAATAAGAAAAACAACCAGATCGGACCAGTAACAGTGGAGTTGTTGCCCATGATTTAATTAAAGATGTTATAACATGATAGGGCCTTCATTTTTCATCTGATTTTTACCAAACTTTAGCAGATTACTAATATTAATGAATGATCAGTCATGTTCGAAAACTGGCCGAATTGGATTGGAGTTATGGCCCTTGATTTAGTTAAAAATGCAATATTTAGTTTTACATTAAACTGTACCAAACTTTGCTCGATCGTTGACGTCAATGACAGCTGGAATAAGGTGAAAAAATTCTTAATGTATAATATTTAATACATGCAGTACATCAGTGCATGGTGTTTGTAATGGCTGCCATTCCTAAATGACAGTAAATGTTTTCTTTATCTAGATGTTGTGTATATGTAATGCTGATGATTATGAATTAGTTCGAACAATGATTTAAGAAGTAGTGATTGGGGCTTACTCAAATCTGGCACTACAATCTTGTTTGACACAAGGTAAAACTTCCAAATCTCATTCTTGCCCGAAACTCCCAAAAAAACATGAATGGCAGTCACTCGCCTCATGTTATAAGAGCCATGTTAGCCAGTAGAGCGTCCACAGGCCCTCTTGGGCCTCTTGTTTTTTTTTGGTGTTAACGCTGTGTTAGCAGGAAGCATTGCTGTGACTATTGCATTTTTTTCCGGTTCGTTGATTTTTGATGGAGTAACGGCCCCATGACATTTTTTTTTTAATTTCTTGTCGAGCTACTCCTCCTAAATGCCTTGTTGGATTTCGACGAAACTTGGCAGGAAGCATCGGTAAGATGTCTAGTTGTGCATATCGCGCTTTTGTTCCAGTTTGCTGATTTATGACGGAGTTATGGCACTGACATTTTTAGCTTGACTGATCAGAGATCAGCAGAATCAGCAGAGCTTATTCCGTGGTGCGACGTCCATCGTCCGTCTGTCCGTAAAATTTCATTTGTAGCGACTACTCCTCTTAAACTACTGAATGGATATTCATGAAACTTTGCAGAAATGTTGCCCATGAAGTCTAGTTGATCCTAGCAAAAATTCATGTTGATATGAAATCCAAGACGGCCACCAAATCTAAAAATAGATTTTTAAAAAACAAGTTTGTAGCGACTACTTCTTGAAGACTCTAAGTGATATTGATATGGGACTTTTTCTAAAATGATCAGCATGACATGATGTTGGTGCTTGGCGAAAATCGTTTTGATTCGACGTTAAACATGGCTGCGGCCATCTTTGTTTACATATAATTATTTAGTAAAAACTTGTAGCGACTACTCGGATTTCCATGAAACTTCACAGGAATGTTGCTCTTGATGTCTAAATGATCCTAGCAACATTTCAGGTTGGTCGGAAGTTTAAGATGGCCACCACAGCTAAAAATAGATTTTCAAAAAACAAGTTTGTAGCATAATTCTTGAAAACTATAAGTGATATTGATATGGGCCTTTTTTAAAATGATCAGTATGGAATGATGTTGATCCTTGTTGAAAATTATTTTGATTCGACATTAAACATGGCTGCCAGCGGCCAACTTTGTTTACATAGAGTTGTATAATGAAAAGTTGTAGCGACTACTCCTCTGAAACTAATTGACGGTTTTTCATGAAACTTCACATGAATGTTGCTCTTGATGTCTAATTGATCCTAGCAAAATTTCAGGATGGCCAGAATTTCAAGATGGCCGCCACGGCTAAAAATAGGTTTTCAAAAAACAAGCTTGTAGCGACTACTTCTTGAAAACTATAAGTGATATTGATATGGGACTTTTTCTAAAATGATCAGCATGACATGATGTTGATCCTTGTCAAAAATTATTTTGATTTGACGTTAAACATGGCCGCCATTGGCCGTCTTAGTTTACATAGAGTTATATAATGAAAACTTGTAGCGACTACTCTTCTGAAACTACTTGACGGATTTTCATGAAACTTCACAGGAATGCTGATCTAGCTATCAATAACCTATCAGTAGAGCTTCTAGGTCATGACCTCTTGTTACTTAAAATCTGTTGTCGACGCTACTCTTGTTGGATTTCTACAAAATTTGGCAGGAAGCCTCAGTATGATGTATAGTTGTGCAAACCGTGGTATATCAATGAAATCTTGGACAAGTTCAAAAACCAGCTATATCTTGTTAGTAACGACAGAGTTAGTAATGACAGTAATGACCCTTGATTTGTTGAAAAATGCTATATTGTATTTTCCTTTGTTAAATCAGTAGTTACTTCATTTTTTATCTGATCTTCACCATATTTGTTTAGAATGTTAATATAAACCTTCCCACCCATTTTTATGAAATTTCGTTCATAGAAGAAAGTAGCACAAATTAAAAAATACCCATGCCAGCAGACTTACTGCCCATGATTATCAGGTGAGCGATCTGAGGCCATCCTATTCCTATTGTTTTTGCATTGTTTTAGAAGTACTGATGGGAATTTTATGTCGACAACCCTTGATATAAGAGCCGTTTTAGTGAGTAGAGCGTCCACAGGCCCTCTTGGGCCTGTTGTTTTTAATAGAATGGCATTTTGTTTTTAAACAAATGCACTTAAATGTCATCTCAGCAAACTGCAAACTCCATTGTTTTTAGCAAACTTTCATTTAAGCATGATTGACATTTTTATTTTTAAAGTCCCGCCCCCGTTAATTGAGACTGTGAATCCACGGATTTCTTGTTTTGTGCTGTCTGTCTGTCATCTGTTTGGAATCTGTATGTTACAAACTTTGTCCAAACTAGTTCTCCTGAACCAGAGCCCCAGATAAGCATTGGCTTTATTCGCTTAAATACCCACCTATATTTTTGTCAATTGGGTATTTTAAAATACAACTGAGTAAAAAAAAAAGTAATTCACTCATCAAATGTTTCGTTAATTGGGTATCAACACAAAATAGTACAAATAGGTACTTAGAATAATGTACTTTTCAGATCTTTATGTTGTGTGTTGTATGATAGTCTCTGATTGAATTGGGTTTTAAGGCGAACCAACACATGAAAGGTTATATGGTGCCTAACAGGCATGAACATGCCAGGCTCATCCTCCATCGAGATAATATATGGCGAATGGGCCTAGAACCTTCTCACCCTGAACTGCAGGGTTGCTGCAAATTCTATCGTAGAAACTCCATTTATGCTGGAAACATAAACTGTAACTTCAAACTGTATGTTTTAACTGATTGTTTTATTTTCGCTGAATAGTTCACATGATTCAGATGTATTCATCATCATCATCATCATCATTATTGACGACAATTAGCCACGGATATTTAGTTTTCCAATCTCTATCGGTTTTAGTAAAAACACGATTGCCATCGTGTTTTTTGTCTCCATTTTTCGAAGAAAAAAAGAGACATAGGTGTTGCTTTTCCGGCGGCGGCGGCAACATTCATGTTTTGCGTTTAACCCTCCAAGCAAAGGGCAGATAACTTACTAATTTTTAAGTTCAAGTTTTGCGTTTAGGTCATTATCTCACAAACTGTATACACCAGACCTTTCAAACTTTGCTTATAGTTGTATCATGGGTGGTACATCGCAACGTGACAAAGCAAATGTGGAAGTGACCTTGACCGTCCAAGCAAAGGGCAGATAACTTACTAATTTTTAATATCAAGTTTTGCGTTTAGGTCATGTTCTCACAAACTGTATGCACTAGACCTTTCAAACTTTGCTTATAGTTGCATCATGGGTGGTACATGGCAACGTGACAAAGCAAATGTGGAAGTGACCTTGACCCTCCAACCAAGGGCAGATAACCTTATAAATTTTACTTTCAACTTTAGCGTTTAGGTCACTTTTTCACAAACTGTATGCACTAAGACCTTTCAAACTTTGCTTGAGTGGTACATTAAAACGTGACAAAGCAAATGTGGATGTGACCTTCACCATCCAAGTTAAGTGCAGATAACTTTAATTGTTACATTTACATCACTTTCTCATGAACTATAATTATGCACTAGATGTTTTAAACGTAATTTATAGCTTAATCTTTGGTAGAAAACATATTCTGTTTTGACGTAGTTGTGTCTTCGTTAGTGCATCTTTTTTTCGGATGCCTTGATTTCATGTATGACCTTGACCTACTTTTTGGAGCTGGTGATTTTTAGCTCTACTGGCCAAAGGCCTTCATTTTTCATCCGATCTTTACAAAAATCTTTACAATCTTTACCAGATTGTTAATAAATGAAAGCTCGCACAAGTTCGAAAATCAGCCAGTAATGGCCCTTGATTTAGTTAAAAATGCTATATTCAGCCTCATTAATACGATAGGGCTTTCATTTTTCATCTGATCTTTACCAAACTTTACCAGATGTTTTGCTATTTTTTTATTTGTAGTAATTTTTTGTTTTAATTATTACTTTTGTTTGAATTTTTTTTATTTTTTTATTTTATTTTTTAATATTTATTTTTTATTTTTTTATTTTTCTTATTTCATTTTTTTTTTTTTTTTGGTGTTAACACCATGTTAGCAGGAAGCATTGCTCTGCCTATTGCACTTTTTTCCCGGTTCGTTGATTTTTGATGGAGTTACAGCCCCTTGACATTTTGTTTTTAAATTTCTTGATTATTATTTTTTCTTTGAATTTTCTTATTTCATTATTTTTTTCTTTTAATTTTTGTTTTGATGTTAACACCGTGTTAGCAGAAAGCATTGCGTTGCCTAACTGCATTTTATTTCTGGTTCATTGATTTTTGATGGGAGTTACAGCGCATTGACATTTTTTTTTTAATTTCTTGTCACTGTACTCCTCCTAAACGCCTTTTTGGATTTCGACGAAACTTGGCAGGAAGCATCGGTAAGATGTCTAGTTGTGCATTTCATGCTTTTGCTCCAGTTTGCTGATTTATGACGGAGTTATGG